>JADKLZ010032895.1:0-17295 GCA_021533235.1 Biomphalaria straminea
TAGCGCACATTCACCTCTTGGTCGCGGGTTCGACCACAAAATAAGCTTTATTAAAACACTGGGGGCTTGGCAGTAATGAGAAGAGAAAATACAGTTCAACATAACATGGTCTTGTGGCCATTAGGTGTTTAGAATAGACCCTCCTGTCTACTACTACAGCAAATCTCACACTGTTACAACGAGGCTTCTGTGAATGTGTGCACATGAAATATCATATCTGCAGACAGATTATTTTTAATTAGATACCTTTCCCTAGCAAATGCTAGATCTGAGTTGGGGAGTGTTTTTTTTTTTTATTTAATGTATGTGCTTGGAATGTTTGGCGCCTTTCGTATGTAAGGTGCTTATTTTGATTGGGGCGCCTCTGAATATTGTGAACGAGGCACGTTCCACTCCATGCAAGTGGTGAACAATTGAAATTTACTTTTGTTAGTCATGGCGAATTTTAAACGTTTACCCTCATAACGAAATAATTTTAAGCGAAATTCAAAATAATTACTAAAACGAGTTGTAACAATATTCACAACACAATTATTAATACACTTTTTACAACATTTATTTACAACATTTATTTATAACATTTATTCACAACATTTATTTACAACATTTATTTGTAACAAATGTTTTTACAATATCACAATCCAAGACTGAAAACACAAGAGCGGTCTTATCCAATGTGATACACACTATATATTTATATTATACATGAATGAGAACAAGATTGTTTTAATAACAGAGTCTGGTCTAATGTTTAATTTTGTATAAACCTTAAATATATGCAGTTTAATTTTTATTTTTGTATAAACCATAAATGTATGCAAATTTTTTTGACGGGGTCATTTAAATATTAATATAAAAACTAAATCGATTAGAAAGAACCATGAACACCACAACAGCCACACTCTGACATACACACTTATAGACATGTCTCACTATTTGCTCTTCTTGTCAACGTTTTAGAAAAAGAGTCCCCCAAGATAAAACAATTTGAGAACCGATCTCCCAGGAAGAAACCTACATTTGAAATGTCGTTCTTGGAGACGATTCCGTGGGGGATACAAGATAGTCAATAAACTAATTGCCACATCTACAGCTGACAGCATCCCTCAACATTCCCCCCTTAAATAACACAACAGACATGATAGACAAGATTAACATGAGGGCTAATTACTTCATGGTGGCAACAGTTTCGGCAACATCGTTTTCCTCTTGTTTTTCAAAGCACGAGACTTTCAGGTTGTTTTTTTTATTTTTGTAGGAAACTAAATATTTAGTAAAGATAATAATTAATTTTCGCCCTCAACATTTCTTTAAATTTTATTAAAGCTGTTACAACATCCTGTCACGTGTTCTAGTTTCTTGCCGTCATTTTTAAAAGCATCCGGTCTCTTGTTCTGGATATTTGCCGCCATTTTCACTAACACCCAGTCACGTGTTCTGGTTTCTTGCCGCCATTTTTAAAAAGCAATCATTCATGTGTTCTAGAACTTTCACGCTATTTTTTATTAACATCATTTCGTGTTTTCTAGTTGTTGTCTTTTCCAACATAATGTCTTGGTCGTCAGTGTCACTCATGACGCCATACATCTCTCGAAGCCAATGAAAGGGAAACTCAAGCAAACTTAAGATTTGTGTTTGGAGATCTTAAAAAAAAGTTGCTTCACAGAAATTATTTTAAAAAATATGGGTTTTGGTGATCATCATTGCTAGGATAGATAAATTAATTATGCTACATTTCACGTTATATTCTATTTTTCCCCCAAAAAAGTTTTTCTTAAAAAACTCATTCCTCCGTTTAAACGTTTTAAGGTTTCGGAAATATTGCCAAATATTTAAAGAAAAGAGTTCCGACAAATCAACTTTCGGATATATTTAACGTTACAGGTAGTACCGTGGAAACAAAGCAATTAATATTTTCAATCGACAATACAATGAATGGTATGGATGTTTCTCATCTCAATTTAGGATGGGTCGTTTGACTAGTACAATGGCAAACTTTAATATACATTTCCTCATGCAAGCATACAGATCAGAAAACAAAGAAAACCAAACGCTCAGCCAAATGGAATGATAACAAGCCAAATTGTCCATTTAATTAGAACATCAACTGCACCATTAAATTCGTTTAACAAGCTTCTTGAAACAACTCGTGATATTATATTTAATAGACTTTATAAGCAGCGCTCTAAAAAGATAAGCAAAGAATAGAAACACACACACACACAAAATCCGGTATATTTTTCAGCATACCTTGCCGGTTAATTGGAAGTGTTCCTGGCATGTTTGACGGACGAGGCGGCGGCAGACAACATGACTGCGTTATCTCATTAGAACTGACATCCGCGGTGCGTACACGATTGGACCGTTTCACAGCTCTACAGACCATCATTATTATATGCTGTTGGTGTCTATGTCAAGTGTTCAACAAGAGGCTGACTTTAATAATATAATAAGGAACTTTCTCTAACAATTTGATGTGCAAGTAAAAAAAATTACTAGACAAAGTAATAATAACGGAAGATGATAATAATAATGCTTAGTAAAATTCCAAGTTTGACACTGGCAATGGGGCTACAAATAAACTTCTGTTTTGTCTTGAATAAATATCGCTGTTTGCAGTGCCAGAGCTTATTATTATTATTATTATTATTATTATTATTTATAATTATAATCATAATGGATAGTGTTACAAAGCTTATTTAAATAATTATTTTCCTCAGACATTCTAAATATAGTGACCACATTAAAAGATACGTTATGGGCCGGATGTGACCCGCGGTCCGAAGATTTGTGACCCGATTTCTAAATGTTATTTTATTATATAAGCAAGAGAGGCAGTCAATGAATACATTTGAAAACAAGATTACAAAGAGAGTTTGTGTGATACACAAACTCAGAGGCGGCCCCCGTCGGAGTCGGATCCCTGTCAGATCCGCTTTGATCTCTCAACGGACGGACAGACAGACAGACAGACAGACGGACAGACAGGCCACACAAAACTAATATACATCTTCTGTGCTTTGATCTCTCAACGTTAGCCTTGTAAAGCCGATGTTAAGGCAACTGCCACACTTGTTTTATGAGTTGATTACTTTACGAGTAAATACTGGTATGTTACTCGTATGTTGGAACAAAAAAAAAATGTGAAGACTGATGCAGTTTATTAGATTATTAATTGTCTTAAAGTAGGTTTCATTTATATTGCATACTAATTAGGTTTTTTCTCTTTAAATACTGTTTGCATAAAATATTTTTAAAAATTAGATTTTGAGCTTTTAGAAAAAAAAAAAGTAGCCGTTGCATCAGAACTTTGAATGCTCTATATTATCGTGATGTCAGATTTTCATTTTCTCTTCTACTTTCTGAGCACTAAACGGGACGGACGGACAGACGGACAGACAGACAGACAGACAGACAGACAGACAGACAGACAGACAGACAGACGGACAGACAGGCCACACAAAACTAATAGCGTCTTTTCCCCTTTCGGGGGCCGCTAAAAAAAACATAAATGTACGAAACAACATTGATACAGTGTTTAGTGGTGCTAAAATACTTTCGTAAACAATGCAGAAAAAGCACACATTATGATCAATTGCCAACAAGGTTTCAAAATGGACATCAGTATTGGAGGCAAAATGCTGGCAAGTGTCAGAAGTTTTAAATACCTCGAAGCTTAAGGATTAAGGAACCAAACCTGAACTACTGGCCAGAAATACATAGTCCAAAGCACTTGCAGAACTCAAGACAATTTGTCAACATTTGTATATGTTTGCAAATCTTGGAAGCTAACAGCAGAACTAGAGATAAAGACCCTAACAATGGAATTTGAAAAGCTACAGAAGGATCTTAGGTATCACATACATAGACCACATCACTTAATAGAAGATTCGAAACAGGGTCACAATAGTAATAGGGCTCTACGATGACCTGTTGACTCTATCAAAAATAGCAAACTACGACTTTTCGGTCATATCATAAGGTCCTCATGATTCGCAAAGACCTTTCTACAGGGAAAAGTACCAGGAAAAAGAAGAGGTAGTCAGAGAAAGCAATGGGAGGACAACATTAAAGAAGAGATGGGCCTGTTGTGAGAGATATTCTAATCAAGGTAAACAACAAACAGAGATGCATTGTGAAATAAAAAAGACAGATCAGGTGTGGTTCCGCAGCAAACTTAATTGAAGCTTCATCCGTCTCTAATTATTTATTAATAAAATGTCCATGTTAAGCTGCTGAACAAAGCAGTTTTGGTCTTTAGTGATGAAGTTATAATACTTGTCTATTTTCATTGACATTAAACTGTCACCGCGAGAAGTTTCTTAGACATATTTTTACTTTCTCTCTACGTATGTAAAGTGATTCTATTTTAGACGTAAGTTATTTCTGCATTAATAACAATTTATCTTCATGAATCTATTTCAATTATAACATAATTTTGATCTTTCTAGTTGTTTGCTAAAGAGAGCTATAAGAATCAATTCAGCGTCAACACATCTCTCCTCGAGGCTAGTAACTTCTCATTTGGTTCATCTTCATTTCTTCGATATTGGCTAGCTGTCTAATTGAACATAAGTAGTATCATTGTTTGCTTTGCTGTATTTCTAAACGGCTTGCTATCAACTTTTCCTTTTTTTTTTAAGTTATTAGTGAGACTTATATTCTCGGATACAAATTTACCTTCTTTGATACAATCATGGAATGTACTGCTATACAAATCTACTAAATGAGTAAACATATTAAAGTTCTAAAGTTCATTAACTCATACAATTTATACAAAAGGTTGAAGCAAATAGTTGTTGTTGTTTTTTTTTCCCCAAATGTTTTTCGTTCTCCAAAAGAAGTATCTTTTTTTTTAGTCAAACTGCAGCTCTTGAGTTGACCTCGAATTTTCTAAACTTGACCTAAAAACCAAATCTTATTAACTCCCCTTCTTCTGATCACTTCCGCTCTCTGTACCCCCCTCCCTGGTCTTCCATCCCCCTCCCTCCTCATTGATGTTCCTCCTTTCAACTCTTGTCTCTCCACATTTTCAATCCATGAACTTTCAACTCGACCAGATTGACCACATTGTCCAAGCGGCCCGGACATTCGACAGACCAATCAAATTAGAAGAAACCATTTACTCGTGCCCCCTCCCCCCCCCCTTCTTTCTAGCATCCTGTGATTTCCTATTTAGCATTAAGGACAACTCTGCCGGACACTAATTGTATGACGGAGCGAAAGGGAAAGAATCAACGATCAAGGAAGATGGACAGACCCTCTGCATTGAGCCTTTCTACAAGACCAATGACTTCTTCACAAGATTGTACATCTAGTGGTCAGTACTGTTCAATCTGAAGATTCTTTTTTCAGTGGCCACAAAACATTTGAAACAGTTGACTTTAATTATTGTTCAATTTGTTTACATTTCAATTGTACCTTTCTCTGAGAAGGATGAACTATGTGTACTTATATTACATTTATATTCAAGTCACTACTCCATGGAGGGAGGAAGCTGATCTTGAATACTGCTCTAACGATTTTTTTAATTAATTTAACAGTTTATGTATATCGCTGTGAAAAAGAATTAAAATAAATAAATATACATTTGGCTTTAGTAGAAGTTTTTAAAATGTTTGTAAACTGTTTAACTTGTTTCAGATGTTCCTTCTTCCTAGTCCAGACTAGACTTTAAAAGTTCTAAATCAGAAGTATAAGTCTATTGTTAGATCTAGATGTCCATATAATGATAAATTTAAATAATCACAAATTTATGAATTTCCACTGGCTGTATTAATAAATACATATGTTCACGCATCTGACGGTGTCAAAATCCTGGGTTCAATTCCTGTTTGAACCATTAAAAAAATATTTTATTATATTTTAAGTTGTATAATGGAGGTGCATTGACTCCAGTTGGCCATTCCTCTTATGGAGCGAAGTCGAGGTCGTTTGACACAAAGAGAGATTGTGCTGAACATTATTCGTCTACAGAGCCGTTGATCTGACACACTGTCTCAGCAGACCGTCCCGACAGACGCCTCTCAAGGGAGCTGCAGGTTCCCGTCCACCCTTGTTGCAAACGAAGTCCAATGCGCCGCAACCATCCTCAGCCAACCGGCTCACGTCCGGGAGATCTACAGGACATGTACCTAAAATTGAAGTCGTAAGGCTCATATTCAGCTTGGATTGATTAACATTCGTCTATGATGTCGATGATGATGGCAGAGGTACAACTGTCGACTGGACAAGTCTTATTGTTAGGGTTCTTGACATCCGCATTCTCTTTGAAATTCGCTGCAAGTACAGTTCATGTTAAGCTGCTGAATTAAGTTATTGAGCTTTTACATTTCCCTCGTAGGCATTGGCAGATAAACATAACTCTTCAAGTTCCATAGCAACAGACCCAATGTTGTCTCGATCTGTCCAGTTGATTGTGGTACTCCTGTAGCCATGGCCTCAGTCAGAAGCTTCTTCTCTCCTCCCTTCATCTGTTTCTTTCAACTCTGTACCTGTCATTGACATAGTGGTAGAAATCTTTGTCTAGTTGCTTGTCTTTAAAGCCACACATATATTTTAATTTTATGTTTAAATAAGGAGGCCTTTTGTTTAGATTTATAAAACTGAAGATCTCAAATTTGGTTTTACGTGAAAAGTAGACTGACTGAATCCATAGCAGCCACATTTTTTAACAGATACTTTGACATGCTGTGGAAATAATATAATTTTGTTTTCCCATTTGTTTTCTATTTCCTATGATCAAAACACTGAAACAAAATTATTGTCAATCAAACAAAAAACAGTAGTTCCATGCGGCCCACGAGATACAAGTTTAATACCATATGTGGTGTAATAAAGCATACTCATCCCCTTCAGTTGTCCTATAGTCTGTTGAACTGTTGAACTTTAACCTTTCCTCTCTTTCTTTTGCCTTGAATAGATTCTCTTTCAATGACAGGCCTGTCCATTCTTTAATGTTGCTTTACCATCGCTTTCTCTGCCTACCTCCTCTTCTTTTTCCTGGTACTGTTCCCTGAAGGAATGTCTTTGCGATCCCTGAGACATTGTTGTACGGTCAAAAAGGTTTAGTTTGCGTTTTCGACTGTGGTCAGCAGGTCATCTTGAGGTTGATAGCCTCGTAGGAAATTTTAATTAAAATTATATAATTAGAAAGAAGACATTTATTTGTTGTTACATCGAACCCATTCAAACGTGTTCAGTGCGTTGAAGTGTTCATTGGCTAACATGATATTAGTCTAGAATGAGCCACATTCAGTTGTATCTGAGGTAGTATTGGTTTCTAATGTACTGATCGAACACCATTCTAGTCTCCCCCACCCTTTTTTGTGTGGTCTAAGCCCATTGTCCATCCAGTCCTCCGTAAACTTTCAAAAAGAGAGAGCAGTGGTCAGTGAAACGGCGTGATTCATGCCAGTTTCCGGTCGTTCCAGGAAACAAAATAAGTCTTTGAAATCTGTGCTGTCTTTGAACAAAAGTTAAAAGGATCTTCTTGCTGTCTGTCGACGTCTAAATGAAACCGTTCTCTTCTATAGTCAAAAAATGACGTCACGCATGTTGACCAAACGTTCTTTTTTAAGGACCACACAAGGCACTCTGTTCTCTTCGTGACTTTCTCCTGGACCTTCACCACCTCCTCCTCTATCTGACCAGGGCCATTCAGTGACCACACTGGCACAGCTCCGGTCAATGGAATTTCATTAGATTATATGGATGAGTAACCAGTCAATGTGTGGGTGTGTGCGCGAGTGTGTGGCGACATTTTTTTAAAGTAAAGAAACTGTTAAGAGTAGAGACGTGACGAGGGCGCCTGTTGAGGGCTCATGTCCTCACGCGCTTCTAGAAACACCCCTCACCCCCGGTTTACATCTGTTAAAACAAAAAAAAAGTAGTGAAGACACAAAGTCACGTGTCTAGTGTTGACTTAAGTCATGTCGGCGGGTGTTAGAAAATAAAAGGGGGGGGGGGGTTAGACAGAGAGAGAGAGAGAGAGAGAAAGTGAGACTATCACTTGTTGCCTGAGATGGAATGCACTAGAGGTCAGTGCAGTGACCACTACGATGGACAATGCAAATGGACTTCCACCGCTTAATTGAGCTTGATGTTCCATTCGTCAACAGTTAGTTGACCTTGAACTTCCGTTCGTACATGCACGTGTGTGTAAACTTAAAACAGTGTTCGCTGTAAAAATAGAAGTGTAACAGTGTTAGTACTATCCGGCTATGACAATAACCCATGACTAAGTTCTTCTCGGTCGTACCTCTGAAATAATAGATATAGAAAAAACGTCATGGTCGAACTTACCAGCCAATCAGTCTTATATGTATAGTTTACTAAACACTTAAACATAAGACTTCTCTGACGTACTTTCTCCTGTCACCGCTACGAGTTCTTTACCAAGATACGTCTGACATTTGAAACCTTGACAACTGTTGAGAATGTAAATATTAGAAATAAAAATCCCATTAAGGAGTGGGGGGGGGGAGGGGAAGACATGCCACATGCAACATACTACTTCTCATATGTTACATACATCATACCTCATTACACACCACGCTTACAACATACATGATACATACTAAGTACCCAGGTCACATACAAAATACTATATAAAGACATGTTACACATAACATACAACATACCACATACTGATTCTGCACAGCTTAATCTCTTATTAGTCTAATTCTTTAGTTATGAAAAGCATACTGACCTATATACCGCTTGTAAGCAATTGGACATGAAAAGCATGCTGAGCAACTGGACCTAACTCACAATTAATTATTTATTTTAAACATATATATCTCTCAACGATCATATATGCTTTTCCATTGTGTGAGAAATTATCATATGACAATTAGGCGATGCAAATGTACCAATATATCATTATGTATTTACAAATCTTACATATAGTTACATATCTTTAATAAATGTATGTTAAGTTTGTTTTATTCACCGGCTTCTTTAACTGTGGAAACTGACATACATCTCGAAAGAATAAATAAGCCTACATTTCGTCAGTTCATGACCTCCCTCCTTTACATAGTGCCCCTGACACAGAGAGATAAGCCACGTATCGCCACCAACTGCAGCGCCCTTGTCCCCCCTCCCACCCAATATACACCAGCAACACTACCGTTGACCGCGGCTACTATCACTGGAGGATTAAGGGCGCCCTTCTCCAGTTAATCCCAGACCAAACTGCAGACATCGGGGGACTAGGAGAATGGAGGGATCAGGGTGTCGTCTCCTTGTCCGCTTCTGGGATTGTCTGTCCGCATGTAGCAGGGTCATTTGCTGGTCAGTAAATGTCCAGTGTAATCTAACTTCTCAATAGAATACATGCTTCTTACAGGTCTGATAAAGTCAGAAGAAAACTATTTGGTCATGAGTTCTTTAACTGGATACTAACGGATGAAATAAAACTAAAGAATTAAATAGATAGATAGATAGATAGATAGATAGATAGATAGATAGATAGATAGATAGATAGATAGATAGTGTCACAAGGTTATTCAATGTTGAATGATGTAATGTCCTTGTGATGCCGGGGATTCAATCTTCTATTAAAATAATTAAATTAATGTAAAATATTCTTTGTAGAAAATGAAACTCTGGAACTTTATTTGAATAAAACGTAAGTACAGCTTATGTACAATAGTAGATCAACAAGATGAAATAATATAACATAACATAGGCTTCTTTCTTAATAAAACTTAGAGATGTTAGAATACACAACCTTTCAGTAAGACATTTACGCACAGACTCCAAATCTCACGCAATTACAGTCTCTGGGCGGAAGTTGTCATGTGACTGATGCAACCGACTGATGCAACTTCTAGCCAAATAATTTTAATTTCTATCAAGACAAAGAAAAGCTAAAAATAACTCTCGTGTAATACCAATATAGAAATCAACCCAGAATGGCATATGTGACAGATAGATAGATAGACAGACAGACCATCAGACAAACAGACATATCTCAGGGGCGTAGCTAGGTATTTGCTATCCTTTGGGGGCCCTGAGGGCTTGACCTTTTTGGGGGACCTTGCATTTTGCATAATATTTAATATTTAAAGCAAAACACATTAATTTGGGGCCCCCTCAAAAGGGGGCCTGGAGGATTTTCAGATTCTCCCTTCGTCCTCCTCCTTCCACCCTAGCTACGCCCCTGATAGTCCTACAGACAGACAGACAGACAGTCAGATAGATAGATAGACAGACAGACAGACAGACAGACAGATAGATTGATATTGAGATTTTTTGTTTTATTTTTTGATAGATAGATAGATAGATAGATAGACAGACAGACCGACAGACAGACAGATAGATAGATAGACAGATAGATAGATAGATAGATAGATAGATTTTTTTGAATAATTACAGATATATTGAAGCAACCATTGTTAAATGCCATTACTGACTTATTTTCAATTCAATGATTTTGATCTTTTACCTTTACTCACTATTTTTCAATTCAATGATTTTGATTCAATTCCTACTACTTCTCACGTAACTAGATCTATCTTGTTGTCTTTCTTGCGTGTAGAATAAACGCTCGAAGCAGTGGACAACTTTTCCCTTCTATCTGAAAGTATTTCTACTACTGCCTGCAGAAACTTCCCGGCCAATCACCTGACTCAGTTTCCTTCTCGGTGGACACATTGACACCCCAGTGACAGGCGGACATGGACATTAGGTCATATGACAGTATGATCGTAACAAATTAGAAAGCGGAACGGATTTAATGTCATGCAATTGGACAGTATTGTCACGTGATTTATTGCTTGACAGTCAAACCGTGTCTCAACCAGTACACTATGGTGGTCATATCTTTGTATATGTGCAGTACATTTATATATACATATTAGTCTAAATAATTTTGAACGTAATAGTTCAAGTTTGTTATGACACATCGATATGTTGTCGTTGGATTTCATTACTGTATTCTTAGGAACTTAATGTTTAACACTTCTTTGTATTTTGTTTGCGTTAGATACAACTTACTTTAGGGTCATTGGAAATGATGTTTTGGGTAGATCTTACTTTTTGTGTCTGCATTTTCTTTCTTTTTTTTATTACAATATCATTACATTTTTTAAATTCTATCCTTGTTCTTTTTCTTTCTTTAATTTTCTCTTTTTAAAAATCTTTTTCTTCCTTTTTTTTTCCTTTCTTTATTTCTTCTCTCTCTTTTTCTCTTATATTTTTTGTCCTACTTTAAATAGATCTTTATCTCTCTTTCTGCATTTATCTATCAAAGATGCTAATTACATCCAAAAATAAACGCTGTGCCCGCTGTCCCATAGTTAATGAGATTCTTTTCATTCAACGTCTCGGCCCAACACAAGTCAACATAATTAGACTTGATTCAATTGGAGACATGAAATAGTTGGCTCTATGTATGCTGATTGTTACACTGGTCAACAGAAAGAAAGATCGTGGGTCTACATACACAGACCTGGGCCAGGCATGATGCGTAGGGAGGGGACGCAGATGGGAGAGAGTGAAGAGGGGAGGGAGTTAAAAAGAGGAGAAATACACAAACAGTCAAAGACGGGCTGATTGCACATGGAAACAGGAAAGATTTATTATAGATATTTTATGTATAGGGAGGTACAGTATACAGATCATCGTTGTTGTTGCACAATGATGGGAATGAAAGTGACAAATGTCGATAACGATTATGAAAAGAAAAATGAATGTAGAAAATGCAAAAGTGCTGTAAAGAGAGAGAGAGAGAGATAGCCAGGAGGAGAGACGAAGAGAGATAAAGAGGGAGTGAGAGACAGAAAGAGGAAATGTTGGAAGGAAAAATATACACAAAATAGAAGAGAGAGAGAGAGAGAGAGCGAGGGAGGGACTGAGAGAAAGTGCATGTCCTTTTTTTACCAAAACAAAAAAACAAACTCTGTATATATAAGTCAATTGAATCACTCTTTCTAGAGCATGTCCATAGAACTGTGCTAACCTTATTTGGCCTGTGGACCAGTGTGATTTTCGCACTCGTGTCGCTTGTCAAAGGAAATAGACTAAATACAATTATTTTATCATAACTCCGCGAATCTAGTAATTATATTTATTGGTGAGCTTATCCTAAACAAACTTTTAGATATCCAGCTGCTTAGAATCTAGAATGTTCGCTCATGATACAATTACGTAACACGGACGATTAATCACTTAACAATTTCTCTAATGACTCTTCCTGTCAATCATACCTCTGGCACTATCTTTAGTCACTCCCACTAATTTCTCCAATTTGTTGTGGCTCTCGGGTCATATTTTGGGGATTATTACTATATTCATCTAAAAAATTTGAATCACTCTTGAAAACCATAACTATAAGATTAGATATTAGTGTAAATCATCCTTTTTGGCCATCTCTATAAAAAAGACATTAATCTAAATCAAATGAGTCACTCTTTTTGACCATTTCCATAGAATAGGCATTCGTCTAAATCAGTTGAATCACTCTTTTGGACCATACCTACAAAACTACACTACCAAAGTCTATAAAACTAGACGTTAAACGTACTTATAACTACTGGTGTCCAAGACAAGACAGGACGTCCATCTTCAGCTAATACAAGGGTCAATTTTAACGACCTCACGACGTCCGATAATTCTATTGCCTCTAATGCAGCGGCTGTAGTGGTCAGTTTGCGTTTTCCACAACACCACGTCCGCTAATAAGCCAGCCTCCTCAAACATTCCGAGATGACCACTCTTTGTTGGCGGTCATCGCTCTGGTCAAGAGAGCAATAAAACTAAACGGAGTTACCGTTCCTGTCCTATTGGATTAAGACAAATGAGCTCCCCTTTCTATCCCGGTGTCAATTTTCTGGACTTAACTGTTTTCGTCATTACTTTGGAGTCGAGGATATGAGGCAGAAGGCTTCGGACGAGACAGAGGTCTGGGCCGGACGTTGCTGCAGCCATAGCGGACACAGCCATGGGGAGGGGGGGATGGCCTAGACTCTAGAGAACATGAAAGTGTTGATGTGAGTCACAGATTGAAACGCTTATTGTATATGGTGCGTAGAATAAAACTACGCATTGGCTGGAACGAAACGAGTTCGAATCTGTAACATTTTTATAGTTCAGCGTTCGACTTTTGACAGGACACTTGAGCCAGATACCATTCTTTGGCAATTGGATCTAAAGTAAGTGTGGTTGTCTAGTAACGTTAAAAAAAAATAGGCAAGTTGTTAGATCATCCAACTGACTTGATTAGCGCTTGGATTGCGGTGTTGAAAGTTTCAGGTTTCCCCTTGCAAAACCAAACGCGATAAAATGTTTCAGTTGATTACAGGACCACCCTTCCTGCCATACATTACCCTGTTAATAAGTGAGACCCCCCACCCATTTAATGTATATCGTAATTTCGGTCACATTTTAAAGTAATTTTCCACATATACTCTCTCACATTGTTACACAGTATCAAAGTATCAGTCTTTCAACAGTATGGTATGAAGTCAGTTATCATCTTGTACATGTTGAGCTAACTACACTGAACCATATGTTCATTACTTTGAACTATGAAGCTTCCTAAAATAGTTGATATTAAAAAAAAGTTCCCCTTTCAGACCTTGTGGTCTTTAGGGCAGATGATGTAAAGGTCATCTGATTCTGTGGCCCACGTTTAACAAGTGTGTCATGTTGCCAGCACAACGACCAACCGCCTTTACTTTTCCCCAACTAATGTCAGGTACCCTAAGAGCTGGGTGGACTCAAGGGCGCCCAAAAATCCCGAAATTAAAAATCCCAATCTTCACCGCGCCTCTGGTGCGGAAGCCAAGCGCTTTACCGCTCAGCCACCGCGCCCTCACAAGTTGATATTACCTGAATTCAACTTTCTACTTTCTGTTGGTGATGCAGGTTAATGGATTCAATGACTACAGGCTGTCTACTGCTATTGAAACGGACAACCATTATTGCTGTGTCCAGTCTTGTGTTAGTGCCTCGTTCTGACAAGCATCCAGGAAGTATTATTAGGCATCAGTGGTTTAAGAAAACTAGTGGAAAGGTGACGGCTGGTTTAGAGCACAGCCAACGGGTCACGGAGGTCACGTTTAGAGGTGCGGACAAGGACTGGCCTATATACAAAACATAAGCTGAGACAGAAAAGCAGATAACTATAGAGAGAGATAGAGAGAGAGAGAAGAGAGAGCTGGGGTGTAACGAGAAAGAAAACGAATAAAAGTAGTGATAATGAAAGAGAGAAAGAGAGATGGAGAGAGAGAGAGAGAGAGAGAGGAAGATAGAGAGAGAAATAATGTTGTATTTGTAAGTTGCTACTCTTTTCATGTGATCTTTTTCCTAAATTGTATTCCTCTCTCTGTCTCTCATTCTCTCTTTCTTATATGCTTCCTATGTGCTTGTGTCGCTCACTCTTCCTTTCTTGTAAATTCACTCTAACTCTCGATGTACTCGTTTTCTTTTCTTCCTAACCCCCATTACTCTCTTTACACTCTCTTGTACACATTATCACACGTTCTCTCGCTCTCTCTCTCTCTCCCTCTCTATCTCCCGTTCTCTCTTACCCGATTTGTTTCCCTCCTGCTCTCCCTAACTCGCTCTGCCGTTCTCTATCCCTTGCTCTTTTCGCCATTCCCCAGCCTCTATTTCTCCCCTCCTCTCCTTGCCACTTTGTCTCCTCCTTCCACTTTCTCTCTCCAGCTCTATCGTTCTCTCTTGTTCTCACGCTCTCAATTTCTCTCTTCCTTCTCTTCTTTCTCTATCTCCTACTTCTCTCTCCCTCTCAGGAACTAATTCTTTCTTTTTCTTCTATTATTCATCTCTCTTAACTTTTTCTACCTTCTGACTAATTCTCTGTCTCTCGCTCTTTTTTCTACCTCCCCCCTTTCCATCTCTTTCTTTCTCTCTCCCTCTCTCAATTTATCTCCCTCTCTCTTGTGTTTTAAATGTATGTTTCTCTTCCTTTCTAGCCCACTGGCTTCTCTTTTCAGTACTCCCCATGTTTCGTCACTTCAAATTAAAACTACAATATTGTTTCGTATCTTCGTGTTTATCATTTTTTTTTGTTTTCACGATTTGACTTTTTCTCCTCACCAAATGTGTATTTTCTTTCTACTTTCAGTCGCACCAATCGACGACATCATTGCCGCTTCCGAGTCAATGTCGTAAAATATATTCCGTAATCTTTTGACAAGATTTACGACAAACATTTATGGAGATGAAATGCTCAATTCGTGTTTAGTGTCACGACGGAATGAAAAGAAATAAATAAAAAATAAACTCTCTTCGACTGGTGTAGATAAAAATGTGAAAATGTCAGAGATATCAGATAATATCAAGGAATGATTTAAATGACGTGACGGACTGGCCAGCTTCAACTAGAAATACACATCATCCAATTAATAAAAAAAATATCACGCCTGAAAGTGTTGCCATGGAAACATCTTGACCTGAATATGACTTCCTTCTTATATAAGGTTTTAAATTAAAACAACTTAGGCCTGACACTAGGAAGCAGAAGATGTAAATAAATACATAAATAAATAAATGCATATACTTATAAGACATTGTCTACCATGTGAAAGTTTAGGAATGAGTGGCTACTCAAAGCCAGCTGCTACCTGCTACCTGCATATTTTATGGCATGATACTTCTTGAAGAGCGGGCGTGGTGGCTAAGTGGTTAAGCGCTTAGCTTCCGAACCTGGGGTCCTGGGTTCAAATCTCCGTGAAGACTGGGATTTTGAATTTCGTGATTTGTCGGGCAACCCTGAGTTCACCCAGCTCTACTGGCACCTTAAGTTGGGGAAAGTAAAGGCGGTTGGTCGTTGTGCTGATCACATGACACCCTGCTCGTTAACTATTGGCCAAAGAAAAAGAATACCTTTACATCATCTGCCCTATAGATTGCAAAGTCTGAAAAAGGATTTTTTTTTCCGTAGAGAGAAATTTACACTAGTGCCAATATTCTCCGGGTGTCTATGTAGTTCTCTTTTCTTCATCTACAATTGGTACGTATGTCTGTGCATACACATGACGAAAATTATTTGTATTTTGTGAGTGTCGAGTTCCATTTTCTTCGACTCTGCGACTTAGTGGTTCGTCGATCCATTGGTTCGTTGACTTGTTTGTTCGCTGATTTATATGTCTGTTGATGATGTTTTGGTTCATTTATTTATTATTTCATTGATTATTTGGTTCGCTAATTTATTGGTTCTTTGAGTTTTTCGTTTGTTGATTTATTGACTTAGTACTTCGTCGTATTGATTGTAATCAAATTTATTATCAGATATACACCCTGGTTGTTCAATTTGTATCAAGTCTAGTAGATCAATTAATATAAATTTAACATTTGTCAAACTGTGATTCATAATATATTTTGAATAATTTAACAGTATCTACTTTTACTTACAATAGCCATGTTCTCTAACTACAATTCAATGAAACTATTAAATTTCATTAAAACGAAATAATATAAAAAGTGGAAAGCGAAAAGAAACTGTTAAATAACAAGGAAGAAGTGAAAAATGAATGAACAAATATTTCGTTGAATGAATATTCTGTCAATGTATTGATTTCAATGTACACGCAGTAAATAGATATCTTTATATACATTACGAGATATTTGAAGGCAGCTTCAACTGTAACCACTGCTCTCACACACAAACACGATAACAAACATCGTAACAAACATCATCATAGCAAACATCATAAAAAAAAATCATTACATATATATAGTTCGTCCAACGTGGTGTGATGATGACCACTTTTGTCATCCAGAGGGCTGAGGGCCTTGCACTGGGGTTATGCGCCTCCTTGTGTGACTGGTCAATAAAACATAACAAAATACTTACAAACATGCAAACGCGACAACACATGTGACATCTGCCCATGTTGGGTGTCACCAGAGAATACAGACCACGTCCTCCAACACTGCGCTCTTTACCAAGAGACCCGTATCAGACACTGGCCCCAAAACACCCCAATAGAAAGAAAACTATATGGAGAGCTCCCTGACTTGGAAACCACTGCGCAGGTCATCTCATATATTGGTGTAGTGATCTGAACCCTCCAACATAACAATGAGAACGAAGAAGAAGAAAAAGAAGACAACATTACAAAGATCATAACAAACATCGTTACAAACCTAACAAACATCGTTACAAACATAACAAACATCATGATAACAAAGAAACCACAACGAACGTACGATCAGCACCATCCACCTTCTACCACAGAGACTACTTTCAATACAAAGTTGACATCGCAGAGACCCCTCTGTGAAACATCGCTTATCTTGGATTCACAGATCGGTACATTC
>JADKLZ010032897.1:0-17263 GCA_021533235.1 Biomphalaria straminea
TAGCGCACATTCACCTCTTGGTCGCGGGTTCGACCACAAAATAAGCTCTATTAAAACACTGGGGGCTTGGCAGTAATGAGAAGAGAAAATACAGTTCAACATAACATGGTCTTGTGGCCATTAGGTGTTTAGAATAGACCCTCCTGTCTACTACTACAGCCAATCTCACACTGTTACAACGAGGCTTCTGTGAATGTATGCACATGATATATCATACTTGCAGACAGATTATTTTTAATTAGATACCTTTCCCTAGCAAATGCTAGATCTGAGTTGGGGAGTGTGTTGTTGTTTTTTTTAATGTATGTGCTTGGAATGTTTGGCGCCTTTCGTATGTAAGGTGCTTATTTTGATTGGGGCGCCTCTGAATATTGTGAACGAGGCACGTTCCACTCCCTGCAAGTAGTGAACTATTGACATTGACTTTTGTTAGTCATGGCGAATTTTAAACTTTTACCCTCATAACGAAATAATTTTAAGCGAAATTCAAAATAATTACTAAACGAGTTCTAACAATATTCACAACACAATTATTAATACACTTTTACAACATTTATTTACAACATTTTTTCACAACATTTATTTACAACATTTATTTACAACATTTATTTGTAACATTGTTTTTACAATATCACAATCCAAGACTGAAAACACAAGAGCGGTCTTATCCAATGTGATACACACTATATATTTATATTATACATGAATGAGAACAAGATTGTTTTTATAACAGAGTCTGGTCTAATTTTTAATTTTGTATAAACCTTAAATATATGCAGTTTAATTTTTAATTTTGTATAGACCTTAAATGTATGCAAATTTTTTTGACGGGGTCATTTAAATATTAATATAAAACTAAATCGATTAGAAAGAACTATGAACACCACAACAGCACCACTCTGACATACACACTTATAGACATGTCTCACTATTTGCTCTTCTTGTCAACGTTTTAGAAAAAGAGTCTCCCAAGATAAAACGATTTGAGAACCGATCTCCCAGGAAGACACCTACATTTGAAATGTCGTTCTTGGAGACGATTCCGTGGGGGATACAAGATAGTCAATAAACTAATTGCCACATCTACAGCTGACAGCATCCCTCAACATTCCCCCCTTAAATAACACAACAGACATGATAGACAAGATTAACATGAGGGCTAATTACTTCATGGTGGCAACAGTTTCGGCAACATCGTTTTCCTCTTGTTTTTCAAAGCACGAGACTTTCAGGTTGTTTTTTTATTTTTGTAGGAAACTAAATATTTAGTAAAGATTATTATTAATTTTCGCCCTCAACATTTCTTTAAATTTTATTAAAGCTGTTACAACATCCTGTCACGTGTTCTAGTTTCTTGCCGTCATTTTTAAAAGCATCCGGTCTCTTGTTCTGGATATTTGCCGCCATTTTCACTAACACCCAGTCACGTGTTCTGGTTTCTTGCCGCCATTTTTAAAAAGCAATCATTCATGTGTTCTAGAACTTTCACGCTATTTTTTATTAACATCATTTCGTGTTTTCTAGTTGTTGTCTTTTCCAACATAATGTCTTGGTCGTCAGTGTCACTCATGACGTCATACATCTCTCGAAGCCAATGAAAGGGAAACTCAAGCAAACTTAAGATTTGTGTTTGGAGATCTTAAAAAAAAAAAAGTTGCTTCACAGAAAATATTAAAAAAATATGGGTTTGGGTGATCATCATTGCTAGGATAGATAAATTAATTATGCTACATTTCACGTTATATTCTATTTTTCCCCCAAAAAAGTTTTTCTTAAAAAACTCATTCCTCCGTTTAAAAGTTTTAAGGTTTTGGAAATATTGCCAAATATTTAAAGAAAAGTGTTCAGACAAATCCACTTTAGGATATATTTATTGCTGCAGGTAGTACCGTGGAAACAAAGCAATTAATATTTTCAATCGACAATACAATGTAATGGTATGGATGTTTCTCATCTCAATTTATGATGGGTCGTTTGACTAGTACAATGGCAAACTTGAATATACATTTCCTCATGCAAGCATACAGATCAGAAAACAAAGAAAACCAAACGCCCAGCCAAATGGAATGATAACAAGCCAAACTGTCCATTTAATTAGAACATTAACTGCACCATTAAATTCGTTTAACAAGCTTCTTGAAACAACTCGTGATATTATATTTAATAGACTTTATAAGCAGCGCTCTAAAAAGATAAGCAAAGAATAGAAACACACACACACACAAAATCCGGTATATTTTTCAGCATACCTTGCCGGTTAATTGGAAGTGTTCCTGGCATGTTTGACGGACGAGGCGGCGGCAGACAACATGACTGCGTTATCTCATTAGAACTGACATCCGCGGTGCGTACACGATCGGACCGTTTCACAGCTATACAGACCATCATTATTCTATGCTGTTGGTGTCTATGTCAAGTGTTCAACAAGACTTTAATAATATAATAAGGAACTTTCTCTAACAATTTGATGTGCAATTTAAAAAAAAATTACTAGACAAAGTAATAATAACGGAAGATGATAATAATAATGCTTAGTAAAATTCCAAGTTTGACACTGGCAATGGGGCTACAAATAAACTTCTGTTTTGTCTTGAATAAATATCGCTGTTTGCAGTGCCAGAGCTTATTATTACTATTATTATTATTATTTATAATTATAATCATAATGGATAGTGTTACAAAGCTTATTTAAATAATTATTTTCCTCAGACATTCTAAATATAGTGACCACATTAAAAGATACGTTATGGGCCGGATGTGACCCGCGGTCCGAAGATTTGTGACCCGATTTCTAAATGTTATTTTATTATATAAGCAAGAGAGGCAGTCAATGAATACATTTGAAAACAAGATTACAAAGAGAGTTTGTGTGATACACAAACTCAGAGGCGGCCCCCGTCGGAGTCGGATCCCTGTCAGATCCGCTTTGATCTCTCAACGGACGGACAGACAGACAGACAGACAGACGGACAGACAGGCCACACAAAACTAATATACATCTTCTGTGCTTTGATCTCTCAACGTTAGCCTTGTAAAGCCGATGTTAAGGCAACTGCCACACTTGTTTTATGAGTTGATTACTTTACGAGTAAATACTGGTATGTTACTCGTATGTTGGAACAAAAAAAAAATGTGAAGACTGATGCAGTTTATTAGATTATTAATTGTCTTAAAGTAGGTTTCATTTATATTGCATACTAATTAGGTTTTTTCTCTTTAAATACTGTTTGCATAAAATATTTTTAAAAATTAGATTTTGAGCTTTTAGAAAAAAAAAAAGTAGCCGTTGCATCAGAACTTTGAATGCTCTATATTATCGTGATGTCAGATTTTCATTTTCTCTTCTACTTTCTGAGCACTAAACGGGACGGACGGACAGACGGACAGACAGACAGACAGACAGACAGACAGACGGACAGACAGGCCACACAAAACTAATAGCGTCTTTTCCCCTTTCGGGGGCCGCTAAAAAAAACATAAATGTACGAAACAACATTGATACAGTGTTTAGTGGTGCTAAAATACTTTCGTAAACAATGCAGAAAAAGCACACATTATGATCAATTGCCAACAAGGTTTCAAAATGGACATCAGTATTGGAGGCAAAATGCTGGCAAGTGTCAGAAGTTTTAAATACCTCGAAGCTTAAGGATTAAGGAACCAAACCTGAACTACTGGCCAGAAATACATAGTCCAAAGCACTTGCAGAACTCAAGACAATTTGTCAACATTTGTATATGTTTGCAAATCTTGGAAGCTAACAGCAGAACTAGAGATAAAGACCCTAACAATGGAATTTGAAAAGCTACAGAAGGATCTTAGGTATCACATACATAGACCACATCACTTAATAGAAGATTCGAAACAGGGTCACAATAGTAATAGGGCTCTACGATGACCTGTTGACTCTATCAAAAATAGCAAACTACGACTTTTCGGTCATATCATAAGGTCCTCATGATTCGCAAAGACCTTTCTACAGGGAAAAGTACCAGGAAAAAGAAGAGGTAGTCAGAGAAAGCAATGGGAGGACAACATTAAAGAAGAGATGGGCCTGTTGTGAGAGATATTCTAATCAAGGTAAACAACAAACAGAGATGCATTGTGAAATAAAAAAGACAGATCAGGTGTGGTTCCGCAGCAAACTTAATTGAAGCTTCATCCGTCTCTAATTATTTATTAATAAAATGTCCATGTTAAGCTGCTGAACAAAGCAGTTTTGGTCTTTAGTGATGAAGTTATAATACTTGTCTATTTTCATTGACATTAAACTGTCACCGCGAGAAGTTTCTTAGACATATTTTTACTTTCTCTCTACGTATGTAAAGTGATTCTATTTTAGACGTAAGTTATTTCTGCATTAATAACAATTTATCTTCATGAATCTATTTCAATTATAACATAATTTTGATCTTTCTAGTTGTTTGCTAAAGAGAGCTATAAGAATCAATTCAGCGTCAACACATCTCTCCTCGAGGCTCAGTAACTTCTCATTTGGTTCATCTTCATTTCTTCGATAATTGAACATAAGTTGTATCATTGTTTCCTTTGCTGTATTTCTAAACGGCTTGCTATCAACTTTTCCTTTTTTTTTTTAAGTTATTAGTGAGACTTATATTCTCGGATACAAATTTACCTTCTTTGATACAATCATGGAATGTACTGCTATACAAATCTACTAAATGAGTAAACATATTAAAGTTCTAAAGTTCATTAACTCATACAATTTATACAAAAGGTTGAAGCAAATAGTTGTTGTTGTTTTTTTTTCCCCAAATGTTTTTCGTTCTCCAAAAGAAGTATCTTTTTTTTTAGTCAAACTGCAGCTCTTGAGTTGACCTCGAATTTTCTAAACTTGACCTAAAAACCAAATCTTATTAACTCCCCTTCTTCTGATCACTTCCGCTCACTGTACCCCCCTCCCTGGTCTTCCACCCCCCTCCCCCCTCATTGATGTTCCTCCTTTCAACTCTTGTCTCTCCACATTTTCAATCCATGAACTTTCAACTCGACCAGATTGACCACATTGTCCAAGCGGCCCCGGACATTCGACAGACCAATCAAATTAGAAGAAACCATTTACTCGTGCCCCCTCCCCTCCCCCCTTCTTTCTAGCATCCTGTGATTTCCTATTTAGCATTAAGGACAACTCTGCCGGACACTAATTGTATGACGGAGCAAAAGTGAAAGAATCAACGATCAAGGAAGATGGAAAGACCCTCTGCATTGAGCCTTTCTACAAGACCAATGACTTCTACACAAGAGTGTACATCTAGTGGTCAGTACTATTCAATCTAAAGATTCTTTTTTCAGTGGTCACAAAACATTTGAAACAGTTGACTTTAATTACTGCTCAATTTGTTTACATTTCGATTGTACCTTTCTCTGAGAAGGATGAACTATCTGTACTTATATTACATTTCTATTCAAGTCACTACTCCATGGAGGGAGGAAGCTGATCTTGAATACTGCTGTAACGATTTTTTAAATTAATTTAACAGTTGATGTATATCGCTGAGAAAAAGAATTAAAATAAATAAATATACATTTGGCTTGAGTAGAAGTTTTTAAAATGTTTGTAAACTGTTTAACTTGTTTTAGATGTTCCTTCTTCCTAGTCCAGACTAGACTTTAAAA
Organism: Biomphalaria straminea; assembly: GCA_021533235.1. Classification (NCBI taxonomy): domain Eukaryota; kingdom Metazoa; phylum Mollusca; class Gastropoda; family Planorbidae; genus Biomphalaria; species Biomphalaria straminea. The sequence continues at coordinate 5,638 of JADKLZ010032897.1, forward strand.
GTTCTAAATCAGAAGTATAAGTCTATTGTTAGATCTAGATGTCCATATAATGATAAATTTAAATAATCACAAATTTATGAATTTCCACTGGCTGTATTAATAAATACATATGTTCACGCATCTGACGGTGTCAAAATCCTGGGTTCAATTCCTGTTTGAACCGTTAAAAAATATTTTATTATATTTTAAGTTATATAATGGAGGTGCATTGACTCCAGTTGGCCATTCCTCTTATGGAGAGAAGTCGAGGTCGTGTGACACAAAGAGAGATTGTGCTGAACATTATTCGTCAACAGAGCCGTTGATCTGACACACTGTCTCAGCAGACCGTCCCGACAGACGCCTCTCAAGGGAGCTGCAGGTTCCCGTCCACCCTTGTTGCAAACGAAGTCCAATGCGCCGTAATCCTCCTCAGCCAACAGGCTCACGTCCGGGAGATCTACAGGACATGTACCTAAAATTGAAGTCGTAAGGCTCATATTCAGCCTGGATTGATTAACATTCGTCTATGATGTCGATGATGATGGCAGAAGTACAACTGTCGACTGGACAAGTCTTGTTGTTAGGGTTCTTGACATCCGCATTCTCTTTGAAATTCATCAAGTACAGTTCATGTTAAGATGCTGAATTAAGTTATTGAGCTTTTACATTTCCCTCGTAGGCATTGGCAGATAAACATAACTCTTCAAGTTCCATAGCAACAGACCCACTGTTGTCTCGTGTGTCCAGTTGATTGAGGTACTCCTGTAGCCATGGCCTCAGTCAGAAGATTCTTCTCTCCTCCCTTCATCTGTCTCTTTCAACTCTACCTGTCATTGACACAGTGGTAAAAATCTTTTGTCTAGTTGCTAGTCTTTAAAGCCACATATATATTCTAATTTTATGTTTAAATAAGGAGGCCTTTTGTTTAGATTTATAAAACTGAAGATCTCAAATTTGGTTTTAGGTGAAAAGTAGGCTGACTGAATCCATAGCAGCCACATTTTTTAACAGATACTTTGACATGCTGTGGAAATAATATAATTTTGTTTTCCCATTTGTTTTCTATTTCCTATGATCAAAACACTGAAACAAAATTATTGTCAGTCAAACAAAAAAACAGTAGTTCCATGCGGCCCACGAGATACAAGTTTAATACCATATCTGGTGTAATAAAGCATACTCATCACCTTCAGTTGTCCTATAGTCTGTTGAACTGTTGGGGCACCATACCTGATTTGTCGACCGTCTTTCTCCTTTCCTCTCTTTCTTTTGCCTTGAATAGATTCTCTTTCAATGACAGGCCTGTCCATTCTTTAATGTTGCTTTCCCATCGCTTTCTCTGCCTACCTCCTCTTCTTTTTCCTGGTACTGTTCCCTGAAGGAATGTCTTTGCGATCCCTGAGACATTGTTGTACGGTCAAAAAGTTTTAGTTTGCGTTTTCGACTGTGGTCAGCAGGTCATCATGAGGTTGATAGCCTCGTAGGAAATTTTAATTAAAATTGTATCATTAGAAAGAAGACATTTATTTGTTGTTACATCGAACCCATTCAAACGTGTTCAGTGCGTTGAAGTGTTCATTGGCTAACATGATATTTGTCTAGAATGAGCCACATTCAGTTGTATCTGAGGTAGTAGTGGTTTCTAATGTACTGATCGAACACCATTCTAGTCTCCCCCACCCTTTTTTGTGTGGTCTAAGCCCATTGTCCATCCAGTCCTCCGTAAACTTTCAAAAAGAGAGAGCAGTGGTCAGTGAAACGGCGTGATTCATGCCAGTTTCCGGTCGTTTCAGGAAACAAAATAAGTCTTTGAAATCAGTGCTGTCTTTGAACAAAAGTTAAAAGGATCTCCTTGCTGTCTGTGGAGGTCTAAATGAAACCGTTCTCTTCTATAGTCAAAAAATGACGTCGCGCATGTTGACCAAACGTTCTTTTTTTAGGACCACACAAGGCACTCTGTTCTCTTCGTGACTTTCTCCTGGACCTTCACCACCCTCTCCTCTATCTGACCAGAGCCATTCAGTGACCACACTGGCACAGCTCCGGTCAAGGGAATTTCATTAGATTATATGGATGAGTAACCAGTCAATGTGTGGGTGTGTGCGCGAGTGTGTGGCGACATTTTTTTTAAAGTAAAGAAACTGTTAAGAGTAGAGACGTGACGAGGGCGCCTGTTGAGGGCTCCTGTCCTCACGCGTTTCTAGAAACACCCCTCACCCCCGGTTTACATCTGTTAAAACAAAAAAAAAGTAGTGAAGACACAAAGTCACGTGTCTAGTGTTGACTTAAGTCATGTCGGCGGGTGTTAGAAAATAAAAGGGGGGGGGGGTTAGACAGAGAGAGAGAGAGAGAGAGAAAGTGAGACTATCACTTGTTGCCTGAGATGGAATGCACTAGAGGGCAGTGCAGTGACCACTACGATGGACAATGCAAATGGACTTCCACCACTTAATTGAGCTTGATGTTCCATTCGTCAACAGTTAGTTGACCTTGAACTTCCGTTCGTACATGCACGTGTGTGTAAACTTAAAACAGTGTTCGCTGTAAAAATAGAAGTGCTACAGTGTTAGTACTATCCGGCTATGACAATAACCCATGACTAAGTTCTTATCGGTCGTACCTCTGAAATCATAGATATAGAAAAAACGTCATGGTCGAACTTACCAGCCAATCAGTTTTATATGTATATTTTACTAAACACTTAAACATAAGACTTCTCTGATGTACTTTCTCCTGTCACCGCTACGAGTTCGTTACCAAGATTCATCAGACATTTGAAACCTTGACAACTGTTGAGAATGTAAATATTAGAAATAAAAATCCCATTAAGGAGTGAGGGGAGGGGAAGACATACCACATGCAACATACTACTTCTCATATGTTACATACATCATACCTCATTACACACCACGCTTACAACATACATGATACATACCCAGGTCACATACAAAATACTATATAAAGACATGTTACACATAACATACAACATACTGATTCTGCACAGCTTAATCTCTTATTAGTCTAATTCTTTAGTTATGAAAAGCATACTGACCTATATACCACTTGTAAGCAATTGGACATGAAAAGCATGCTGAGCAACTGGACCTAACTCACAATTAATTATTTATTTTAAACATATATATATCTCAACGATCATATATGCCTTTCCATTGTGTGAGAAATTATCATATGACAATTAGGCGATGCAAATGTACCTATATATCATTATGTATTTATAAATCTTACATATAGTTACATATCTTTAATAAATGTATGTTAAGTTTGTTTTATTCACCGGCTTCTTTAACTATGGAAACTGACATACATCTCGAAAGAATAAATAAGCCTACATTTCGTCAGTTCATGACCTCCCTCCTGTACATAGCGCCCCTGACACAGAGAGATAAGCCACGTATCGCCACCAACTGCAGCGCCCTTGTCCCCCTCCCACCCAATATACACCAGCAACACTACCGTTGACCGCGGCTACTATCACTGGAGGATTAAGGGCGCCCTTCTCCAGTTAATCCCAGACCAAACTGCAGACATCGGGGGACTAGGAGAATGGAGGGATCAGGGTGTCGTCTCCTTGTCCGCTTCTGGGATTGTCTGTCCGCATGTAGCAGGGTCATTTGCTGGTCAGTAAATGTCCAGTGTAATCTAACTTCTCAATAGAATACATGCTTCTTACAGGTCTGATAAAGTCAGAAGAAAACTATTTGGTCATGAGTTCTTTAACTGGATACTAACGGATGAAATAAAACTAAAGAATTAAATAGATAGATAGATAGATAGATAGATAGATAGATAGATAGATAGATAGATAGATAGATAGATAGTGTCACAAGGTTATTCAATGTTGAATGATGTAATGTCCTTGTGATGCCGGGGATTCAATCTTCTATTAAAATAATTAAATTAATGTAAAATATTCTTTGTAGAAAATGAAACTCTGGAACTTTATTTGAATAAAACGTAAGTACAGCTTATGTACAATAGTAGATCAACAAGATGAAATAATATAACATAACATAGGCTTCTTTCTTAATAAAACTTAGAGATGTTAGAATACACAACCTTTCAGTAAGACATTTACGCACAGACTCCAAATCTCACGCAATTACAGTCTCTGGGCGGAAGTTGTCATGTGACTGATGCAACCGACTGATGCAACTTCTAGCCAAATAATTTTAATTTCTATCAAGACAAAGAAAAGCTAAAAATAACTCTCGTGTAATACCAATATAGAAATCAACCCAGAATGGCATATGTGACAGATAGATAGATAGACAGACAGACCATCAGACAAACAGACATATCTCAGGGGCGTAGCTAGGTATTTGCTATCCTTTGGGGGCCCTGAGGGCTTGACCTTTTTGGGGGACCTTGCATTTTGCATAATATTTAATATTTAAAGCAAAACACATTAATTTGGGGCCCCCTCAAAAGGGGGCCTGGAGGATTTTCAGATTCTCCCTTCGTCCTCCTCCTTCCACCCTAGCTACGCCCCTGATAGTCCTACAGACAGACAGACAGACAGTCAGATAGATAGATAGACAGACAGACAGACAGACAGACAGATAGATTGATATTGAGATTTTTTGTTTTATTTTTTGATAGATAGATAGATAGATAGATAGACAGACAGACCGACAGACAGACAGATAGATAGATAGACAGATAGATAGATAGATAGATAGATAGATTTTTTTGAATAATTACAGATATATTGAAGCAACCATTGTTAAATGCCATTACTGACTTATTTTCAATTCAATGATTTTGATCTTTTACCTTTACTCACTATTTTTCAATTCAATGATTTTGATTCAATTCCTACTACTTCTCACGTAACTAGATCTATCTTGTTGTCTTTCTTGCGTGTAGAATAAACGCTCGAAGCAGTGGACAACTTTTCCCTTCTATCTGAAAGTATTTCTACTACTGCCTGCAGAAACTTCCCGGCCAATCACCTGACTCAGTTTCCTTCTCGGTGGACACATTGACACCCCAGTGACAGGCGGACATGGACATTAGGTCACATGACAGTATGATCGTAACAAATTAGAAAGCGGAACGGATTTAATGTCATGCAATTGGACAGTATTGTCAAGTGATTTATTGCTTGACAGTCAAACTGTGTCTCAACCAGTACAATATGGTGGTGATATCTTTGTATATGTGCAGTACATTTATTCATACATATTAGTCTAAATAACTATAGTTCAGGTTTGTTATGACACATCGATATGTTGTCGTTGGATTTCATTACTGTATTCTTAGGAACTTAATGTTTAACACTTCTTTGTATTTTGTTTGCGTTAGATACAACTTACTTTAGGGTCATTGGAAATGATGTTTTGGGTAGATCTTACTTTTTGTGTCTGCATTTTCTTTCTTTTTTTTATTACAATATCATTACATTTTTTAAATTCTATCCTTGTTCTTTTTCTTTCTTTAATTTTCTCTTTTTAAAAATCTTTTTCTTCCTTTTTTTTTCCTTTCTTTATTTCTTCTCTCTCTTTTTCTCTTATATTTTTTGTCCTACTTTAAATAGATCTTTATCTCTCTTTCTGCATTTATCTATCAAAGATGCTAATTACATCCAAAAATAAACGCTGTGCCCGCTGTCCCATAGTTAATGAGATTCTTTTCATTCAACGTCTCGGCCCAACACAAGTCAACATAATTAGACTTGATTCAATTGGAGACATGAAATAGTTGGCTCTATGTATGCTGATTGTTACACTGGTCAACAGAAAGAAAGATCGTGGGTCTACATACACAGACCTGGGCCAGGCATGATGCGTAGGGAGGGGACGCAGATGGGAGAGAGTGAAGAGGGGAGGGAGTTAAAAAGAGGAGAAATACACAAACAGTCAAAGACGGGCTGATTGCACATGGAAACAGGAAAGATTTATTATAGATATTTTATGTATAGGGAGGTACAGTATACAGATCATCGTTGTTGTTGCACAATGATGGGAATGAAAGTGACAAATGTCGATAACGATTATGAAAAGAAAAATGAATGTAGAAAATGCAAAAGTGCTGTAAAGAGAGAGAGAGAGAGATAGCCAGGAGGAGAGACGAAGAGAGATAAAGAGGGAGTGAGAGACAGAAAGAGGAAATGTTGGAAGGAAAAAGATACACAAAATAGAAGAGAGAGAGAGAGAGAGAGCGAGGGAGGGACTGAGAGAAAGTGCATGTCCTTTTTTTACCAAAACAAAAAAACAAACTCTGTATATATAAGTCAATTGAATCACTCTTTCTAGAGCATGTCCATAGAACTGTGCTAACCTTATTTGGCCTGTGGACCAGTGTGATTTTCGCACTCGTGTCGCTTGCAATATCAACGAAAACGTCAAAGGAAATAGACTAAATACAATTATTTTATCATAACCCCGCGAATCTAGTAATTATATTTATTGGTGAGCTTATCCTAAACAAACTTTTAGATATCCAGCTGCTTAGAATCTAGAATGTTCACTCATGATACAATTACGTAACACGGACGATTAATCACTTAACAATTTCTCTAATGACTCTTCCTGTCAATCATACCTCTGGCACTATCTTTAGTCACTCCCACTAATTTCTCCAATTTGTTGTGGCTCTCGGGCCATATTTTGGGGATTATTACTATATTCATCTAAAAAATTTGAATCACTCTTGAAAACCATAACTATAAGATTAGATATTAGTGTAAATCATCCTTTTTGGCCATCTCTATAAAACAGACATTAATCTAAATCAAATGAGTCACTCTTTTTGACCATTTCCATAGAATAGGCATTCGTCTAAATCAGTTGAATCACTCTTTTGGACCATACCTACAAAACTACACTACCAAAGTCTATAAAACTAGACGTTAAACGTACTTATAACTACTGGTGTCCGAGACAAGACAGGACGTCCATCTTCAGCTAATACAAGGGTCAATTTTAACGACCTCACGACGTCCGATAATTCTATTGCCTCTAATGCAGCGGCTGTAGTGGTCAGTTTGCGTTTTCCACAACACCACGTTCGCTAATAAGCCAGCCTCCTCAAACATTCCGAGATGACCACTCTTTGTTGGCGGTCATCGCTCTGGTCAAGAGAGCAATAAAACTAAACGGAGTTACCGTTCCTGTCCTATTGGATTAAGACAAATGAGCTCCCCTTTCTATCCCGGTGTCAATTTTCTGGACTTAACTGTTTGCGTCATTACTTTGGAGTCGAGGATATGAGACAGAAGGCTTCGGACGAGACAGAGGTCTGAGCCGGACGTTGCTGCAGCCATAGCGGACACAGCCATGGGGAGGGGGGGGATGGCCTAGATTCTAGAGAACATGAAAGTGTTGATGTGAGTCACAGATTGAAACGCTTGTTGTATATGGTGCGTAGAATAAAACTACGCATTGGCTGGAACGAAACGAGTTCGAATCTGTAACATTTTTATAGTTCAGCGTTCGACTTTTGACAGGACACTTGAGCCAGTAAACCATTCTTTGGCAATTGGATCTAAAGCAAGTGTGGTTGTCTAGTAACGTTAAAAAAAAAAGGCAAGTTGTTAGATCATCCAACTGACTTGATTAGCGCTTGGATTGCGGTGTTGAAAGTTTCAGTTTTCCCCTTGCAAAACCAAATGCGATAAAATGTTTCAGTTGATTACAGGACCACCCTTCCTGCCACACATTACCCTGTTAATAAGTGAGACCCCCCCCCCCCATCTAAAGTATATAGTAATTTCGGTCACATTTTAAAGTAATTTCCACATACACTCTCTCACATTGTTACACAGTATCAAAGTATCAGTCTTTCAACAGTACTCTATGTATGGTATGAAGTCAGTTATCATCTTGTACATGTTGAGCTGACTACACTGAACCTTATATTCATAACTTTGAACTATGAAGCTTCCTAAAATAGTTGATATTAAAAAAAAAAGTTCCCCTTTCAGACTTATGGTCTATAGGGCAGATGATGTAAAGGTCATCTGATTCTGTTGCCCACGTTTAACAAGGGTGTCATGTTGCCAGCACAACGACCAACCGCCTTTACTTTTCCCCAACTAATGTCAGGTACCCATAAGAGCTGGGTGGACTCAAGGGCGCCCAAAAATCCCGAAATTAAAAATCCCAATCTTCACCGCGCCTCTGGTGCGGAAGCCAAGCGCTTTACCTCTCAGCCACCGCGCCCTCACAAGTTGATATTACCTGAATTCAACTTTCTACTTTCTGTTGGTGATGCAGGTTAATGGATTCAATGACTACAGGCTGTCTACTACTATTGAAACGGACATCCATTATTGCTGTGTCCAGTCTTGTGTTAGTGCCTCGTTCTGACAAGCATCCAGGAAGTATTATTAGGCATCTGTGGTTTAAGAAAACTAGTGGAAAGGTGACGGCTGGTTTAGAGCACAGCCAACGGGTCACGGAGGTCACGTTTAGAGGTGCGGACAAGGACTGGCCTATATACAAAACATAAGCTGAGACAGAAAAGCAGATAACTATAGAGAGAGATAGAGAGAGAGAGAAGAGAGAGCTGGGGTGTAACGAGAAAGAAAACGAATAAAAGTAGTGATAATGAAAGAGAGAAAGAGAGATGGAGAGAGAGAGAGAGAGAGAGAGGAAGATAGAGAGAGAAATAATGTTGTATTTGTAAGTTGCTACTCTTTTCATGTGATCTTTTTCCTAAATTGTATTCCTCTCTCTGTCTCTCATTCTCTCTTTCTTATATGCTTCCTATGTGCTTGTGTCGCTCACTCTTCCTTTCTTGTAAATTCACTCTAACTCTCGATGTACTCGTTTTCTTTTCTTCCTAACCCCCATTACTCTCTTTACACTCTCTTGTACACATTATCACACGTTCTCTCGCTCTCTCTCTCTCTCCCTCTCTATCTCCCGTTCTCTCTTACCCGATTTGTTTCCCTCCTGCTCTCCCTAACTCGCTCTGCCGTTCTCTATCCCTTGCTCTTTTCGCCATTCCCCAGCCTCTATTTCTCCCCTCCTCTCCTTGCCACTTTGTCTCCTCCTTCCACTTTCTCTCTCCAGCTCTATCGTTCTCTCTTGTTCTCACGCTCTCAATTTCTCTCTTCCTTCTCTTCTTTCTCTATCTCCTACTTCTCTCTCCCTCTCAGGAACTAATTCTTTCTTTTTCTTCTATTATTCATCTCTCTTAACTTTTTCTACCTTCTGACTAATTCTCTGTCTCTCGCTCTTTTTTCTACCTCCCCCCTTTCCATCTCTTTCTTTCTCTCTCCCTCTCTCAATTTATCTCCCTCTCTCTTGTGTTTTAAATGTATGTTTCTCTTCCTTTCTAGCCCACTGGCTTCTCTTTTCAGTACTCCCCATGTTTCGTCACTTCAAATTAAAACTACAATATTGTTTCGTATCTTCGTGTTTATCATTTTTTTTTGTTTTCACGATTTGACTTTTTCTCCTCACCAAATGTGTATTTTCTTTCTACTTTCAGTCGCACCAATCGACGACATCATTGCCGCTTCCGAGTCAATGTCGTAAAATATATTCCGTAATCTTTTGACAAGATTTACGACAAACATTTATGGAGATGAAATGCTCAATTCGTGTTTAGTGTCACGACGGAATGAAAAGAAATAAATAAAAAATAAACTCTCTTCGACTGGTGTAGATAAAAATGTGAAAATGTCAGAGATATCAGATAATATCAAGGGATGATTTAAATGACGTGACGGACTGGCCAGCTTCAACTAGAAATACACATCATCCAATTAATAAAAAAAATATCACGCCTGAAAGTGTTGCCATGGAAACATCTTGACCTAAATATGACTTCCTTCTTATATAAGGTTTTAAATTAAAACAACTTTGGCCTGACACTAGGAAGCAGAAGATGGAAATAAATACATAAAAAAGGCATATACTTATAAACATTGTCTACCATGTGAAGGGATGAGTGGCTACTCCAAGCCAGCTGCTACCTGCTACCTGCATATTTTACGACATGATACTTCTTGAAGAGCGGGCGTGGTGGCTAAGTGGTTAAGCGCTTAGCTTCCGAACCTGGGGTCCTGGGTTCGAATCTCCGTGAAGACTGGGATTTTGAATTTCGTTATTTTTCCGGGCGACCCTTAGTCCAGCCAGCTCTACTGGCACCTTAAGTTGGGGAAAGTAAAGGTGGTTGGTCGTTGTGCTGATCACATGACACCCTGCTCGTTAACTATTGGCCAAAGAAAAAGAATACCTTTACATCATCTGCCCTATAGATTGCAAAGTCTGAAAACGGATTTTTTCCCCTTTGTACGTGATTATGACGCTAGAGCCAATATTCCCCGGGTGTCTATGTAGTTCTCTTTTCTTCATCTACAATTGGTACGTATGTCTGTGCATACACATGACGAAAATTATTTGTATTTTGTGAGTGTCGAGTTCCATTTTCTTCGACTCTGCGATTTAGTGGTTCGTCGATCCATTGGTTCGTTGACTTGTTTGTTCGCTGATTTATATGTTTGTTGATGTTTTGGTTCATTTATTTATTATTTCATTGATTATTTGGTTCTCTAATTTATTGGTTCTTTGAGTTATTCGTTTGTTGATTTATTGATTTAGTACTTCGTTGTATTGATTGTAATCAAATTTATTATCTGATTTACACCCTGGTTGTTCAATTTGTATCAAGTCTAGTAGATCAATTAATATAAATTTAACATTTGTCAAACTGTGATTCATAATATATTTTGAATAATTTAACAGTATCTACTTTTACTTACAATAGCCATGTTCTCTAACTACAATTCAATGAAACTATTAAATTTCATTAAAACGAAATAATATAAAAAGTGGAAAGCGAAAAGAAACTGTTAAATAACAAGGAAGAAGTGAAAAATGAATGAACAAATATTTCGTTGAATGAATATTCTGTCAATGTATTGATTTCAATGTACACGCAGTAAATAGATATCTTTATATACATTACGAGATATTTGAAGGCAGCTTCAACTGTAACCACTGCTCTCACACACAAACACGATAACAAACATCGTAACAAACATCATCATAGCAAACATCATAAAAAAAAATCATTACATATATATAGTTCGTCCAACGTGGTGTGATGATGACCACTTTTGTCATCCAGAGGGCTGAGGGCCTTGCACTGGGGTTATGCGCCTCCTTGTGTGACTGGTCAATAAAACATAACAAAATACTTACAAACATGCAAACGCGACAACACATGTGACATCTGCCCATGTTGGGTGTCACCAGAGAATACAGACCACGTCCTCCAACACTGCGCTCTTTACCAAGAGACCCGTATCAGACACTGGCCCCAAAACACCCCAATAGAAAGAAAACTATATGGAGAGCTCCCTGACTTGGAAACCACTGCGCAGGTCATCTCATATATTGGTGTAGTGATCTGAACCCTCCAACATAACAATGAGAACGAAGAAGAAGAAAAAGAAGACAACATTACAAAGATCATAACAAACATCGTTACAAACCTAACAAACATCGTTACAAACATAACAAACATCATGATAACAAACAAACCACAACGAACGTACGATCAGCACCATCCACCTTCTACCACAGAGACTACTTTCAATACAAAGTTGACATCGCAGAGACCCCTCTGTGAAACATCGCTTATCTTGGATTCACAGATCGGTACATTC
>JADKLZ010032913.1:0-10653 GCA_021533235.1 Biomphalaria straminea
CAGCTTCGAGATTTTATGATCAGAGTGCCGTCGCGCATCTTTTTTCGCGCACCGTACGATTTGAAAAATCAGTGATGATGCCAAAGAACAAATTTACTCGGCGAGCCACTTGGATCGACCTGCATTGAGAGTAAAACTTCCGTTTGCTATATTTTATTAGATCTGTAGAAACTTTATCCATTTTCTGACTATATGATAAAATAGATAAAATTCCCCTGAATAAGAGATCGTCACAAAAGTTATTTTTTAAGGCCACTTGGTAAAAAGAGATGTTTCCAGTACTTCCTCATTTGGGTATTTTACACAAAATCTGGAACCTTTTTTAAAGACATTTCATCATTATCACCTGTCCCGCGTAACCAAATCCTCAACTTTTCCCAGTCAGCAGTTAATAACAAGATGTCAAGAGAGAGTCAGTCAATTCTTTTGCGTTGTCCAGCCAGTTGTATTTGGACAACCCTTTTTTTCGTGCTTCCTCAACTGTAGATCTAGATCTATATTTTGAAGTATGTTTTTTTTTTTTGACAGCTAGTGTTGGTAAATTAGTAAATACAATATGACCTATCCAAATCATTTTACGTTTCTTCACAGTATTGGGGAGTTCCTCATAATGTTGAGTTGCAAAAGTAGCAACTCATTTGTCTGATTTTGCTTATAGTGATATATTCATAACTATATCTTTTATATAATAATATAATAAACAGTTTTTATAGGCATGTTTTAATAGAACCAAATGACTAATTAACGGAGAACTACCAATCTGGGTATATTAATACTTAAATCTGGGTATTTTAAATTTCGAATGCGCATTTTTAAAATACCTTCACATTATAGATCTAGATCTAGAAAATCTGATAATGTTTATTTCAGAATCAGATCAGATGTGGTCTACTTAATCCAAATTAATGTATGTAGATCTAGATTGCATATGTGTTGTATTATAGATTCTAGATCTAATCATCTAGATCTATGTATGGACCTTATACTATTATAGATCTAGCCTATGCTGCACTAGTCTAGAGTCTAGTGACTATGCATCGTTTAGAAGTTTAGTCTTAGACTTAGTAAGTAAAGACAGACACATTTTTGAATAAAAATTTAAATTGGAAAAAAAGAATTGGAATAGACATAGACTAATAGACTGAATAGTTATATATAGATCTAGATCTAGTACTAGATTATAGTTGGTTATAGAATGGGCCTACCACTGAAAGAAGTTCTAATCAGGGCAAAGGATATAGACTTAGAGGAATGGAGAAAGACGGTCTTCATGTCTTGCTTGGTGCCCCAACGATCCACCAGACTAATGGATCGGATAGGTAACACTGTAAGTGTAACCGGTAACAGAAATAGATCTAGATTTATTATAACTAAACTAGTACTCACTAAGTTGACTAACCCAGTGCCAGTAATGATTATTAGAATATATATATACTGTAATATTAATATAAAAGTAGTGTAGATCTAGAGACCGTATCGTAATGGCGTGTATATTAATAAAAAAAATATTATGAAATATAATTTTAATATATGTTAGTAAATTAAATTAAAATTAGTATTACTTGTGTCACTATTAGTAAATCCTAGATCTACTTATAAATCTACTATAAGTATAATACTATAATGTATAAACTATAATATCTGATCTACTATAATATATTATATATCTATCTAGATCTGATAATCTATTATATCCTATAAATTTTTAATCTAAATGTGGCCTATGTCTATGGTCAAAACAATGATACAATGATACATCATGGTATAGAATAGATTTAGTATCATCTAGATCTAGATCCACCTTAAAATTCTTACTTATTTTAGTTACTAGTCTAGAATCTTGTAGTAGTCTGATATAACTGATTTATTAGTCACCTTACTACTTATTAGGACCTTAGTTAGTACTAGTAGTGCTAGTAGTACTATTAAAAAGTAGTAGGATCTACTGTAGACCTAGATAGTATATATTATAGATGATACTGATAAATAGTGAAATGAGTGTTAGTGATAGATCTAGTCAGCTAGTCACTGATAAAGTTAGTACTGTTAGTCACTATATAGGCTTTACTGATAGTAGTAGAACCATTCTAAGAGATAGTGTCTAATAGTTTAATCTTAGATCTAGTGATGTGTAATGAAAGAGAATTTTAAAAGTAAAATTTTATTTTATATAATTCATTAATTATCATTAATTGTAACTTGTATGTCAATGACCTAATGATTATAGCCTAATTATCATTTTTAAATTTAAAAAAGTAGACATATTTAGATTCTAGATCTTCATCTTATACTTATAATAATTAATATAGTATATATTATAAACAAGATTTAGTAGACTATAGATATAAATAAATAACTACGGTATCTATAACTTTTAAAGCTTTGGCATTGATTGATTTGAATTGATCAGGCTTTCTTGTGTCTTTAGTCTACATGTAGATCTTGGAATTGAATTGAAACTCAAATCCCTAAGGTTAAATTTCTAGATTGTCTCAAAAGTCTGAAGCTGATTCCAGAGGCCCAATGAGGCAAGAGTCTAGTACCGGTACTCTGTCTTTGATCTATCTACTTACTAAGCTAGTCTAGTAACTAGTTAAATATTGACAACTAGTCTTTTAGTTTATTATAGTTTAGATGTAGACTCTAAAATATACAAATATTTACCATCTAAAATACTATTAACTAAATCTAGAATTCTAGATATATGACAATTACAAAACTTATTATTAAGATATCAGTATAGAATTTAGACTACTAGTTATATTATAGAGATATACTATAAATAATAGAGATATCAGATAATCAGCAGAGATGTAATCTAATATGCTGTGCCTAGACCTCATAATTTTAAAACAGAAATAGAAACACAAGATACATAATTTATAATATAAAAGATTTGATTTATTATCTATGTCAAACTATGGCCATGCCTAGACCCTTTTCATTAGATTGACATACAAGTTCATTACATTTTAAATAATATGGCGTCAAGTTGGATCTATCCCCTGAAGTTCAGGATGATAATATAAAACTCATTTAGATCTGATCAGTTATTTTGTTATGATGTTTTGGTCAACTTGGAATCATTATATATAGACCTATATATTATATAAAATTGACTTTATGAATGACGTTTTGTTGCATTTTATACTTGTAGTAAGGCTGTAATAAGTATCATCATTGAAAGGTTTAAACTCTTCTTTAATAGCTGCTGGAGGTTGGCATGTTTTGTAAACATGAATACCTTTTATTGGTCAATGTGGTGACCACAGAAATAAAGGCAATTTTTTTAAAATACACTTTTGTGCTCTAACCATTGGTATTTTTCCTGGCAACACTTCTGATCTAGTCTGAGATAAATTATTTTAAAAAAATGCTTGTAATGTTTCAGTTATTAACAAGTAGAACCATGACAACTAGTTCTGATGACATGCTAGATTGGCTCAAGGATCATACTTTTACTATATCTACTCTCTGGGCAGACATTGAGAATATTGGCATCCATTCTGTATTTAGTGTAAGTACTATAATACAATTTATATTTTAGTTATAGATGTCTTCTGAAATGTGTGATTTTCATGGTTAAGTATACTGAGCCAAATATTTGGGATTGAATTTAACTTTTTTTTTCAGTATGTCATAACTCTCTTTAAGCAAATTCACCATTTATGGATGCCTAATATATCTTGCCAAATGATACCATTCATTTTCAATAAACTATTGAATTAGTCAATAGTATGTCTGATAATTTATATGTTCGATTAAACAGTGTATTCAATTTAGTATTATTATTTTTAAAATGTTAATGTTTTGAAAAGAAATTTGCCAATGTGCCCAATTTTATGATTACAGATATGTTTGCAAATGCAAGAAAAAGGCATGCATTCTTGAAAAGTCAATGTTTGGTTGCACCTTTTCAAGGTAAGTTACTACAAGTATAATTTTCCCCATGCACTTTTCTCCAGAAATGAAGTAGCCTACTTGTATTTGAAAATTAACTTTTCCATGAAAATTTAATCATTGTATATGTGGTAGTGCAATGCAATTTAAATCAAATTAACTTGTTATCTGCCTTCACTTATAGTAATAATTCATAAATAAGGCCCAGGGCCATGCCAGTGTCTACACCTTAACTCATTATCTCATTTTAGGTACAGTTTTTTTTGTTAGAATTGCAAAATTATATAATTATACTTAATGACACATATACATTTAGCATGATTAGTACATTAAACCCCAGATATTTATAAATTCATTTTGCTCCCTTTTTTTCCCTAGACAACTTGCTATTACAAGAAAAGATGAGATTCTTGGACTCCTGCATATTACCACTGTGAAGATCCCATCATGTTGCAAAATAGGTTTTGGACCAATTTTAATAAGTTACAATTATACTGTACACTCTACATATTTATGTATATCCAGTCATTCAGCCAACAGGTTTGAATTGAGTATTTCTTTAAAACTATTGAGCCCCATATAAACAAAGGAGGTGCTGAGTGGTAAAGTGCTTGGCTTCTGAACCAAGACATTCTGGGTTTGAAGACAGGGGTTACAAATTTGGAATCTTTAAGGTGCCTCTGAGACTACCCAGCTCTAATGGGAAGGCATTAGGTGGGGAAAAGTAAAAGTGGTTGTTTATTGTGCTGGCCACATGACACCCTTGCTAACTGTGGGTCACAAAAAAACATGAACTTTATATCATTGGCCCCATAGTTGCAATGACTAAAAAAAAAAAAGAATCTAAATAAAAATTAATGTATAAAATATGGTAAAGACATTTAAAATTATATGGGGGGGGGGAGTGCATTCTTTCTAAAACTCAGGTGATTAGGTTGAAAATTATGACAAGATACAATATTCTGTAAATATTCCTAATGCCCTTTGCAAAAAATACTGAGAAGAATATGCAAGTATTACTGGTAGCTGTTTATATTGGATTAAGCAAATTAATATTAAAAATTAGAATCATTATTTCAAATGTTTTTTTCCATACCTTCTGAATTTTTTTTCCAGTTATAAATATATTTAAATGTATGGATGATCATAAAATTGTTAAATGCTTTTTTTGATTGCAGCTAACATTTATTGATTAATATTGATGTCATAATTATTTTTTAAAGCATAGAGTTCACATAGATTTTTTTTTTATTTGGCTACCGGTAATGCAAAAATGTTATAGTATCATATTAACTATTAATTTATTTATTTAAAAAATATGTCCACTAGTCTCACATGTTCTTTGTATTCATACAGTACTCAAAAAATGCTATAATACAGATATATATAAATTAACTTGTTTTAAAACATTGTAAATGTATATTGTTTGGATAAGAATAAAGTTTTTCTGTTGACTATTATTGTTAAAGATTTGTTGATCACTCTGCTTAATCATTCATATGCAGGTCATTATTTTTAAAAAATTTCTGATAATAAATGATAGTACAAGTTTTTGATTGGTACATGCCATATAACTATTTTTAGTTACATTTTGAAAATAATATTTTGTGATTTAACAGTAAATACATCAAGTGATGGGCTGTGATTAGTGTGAATTGAGAGCTGATTATGTATTGAATTTTTCTGTTTGATCCTTAGTGTACTTTTTACTTCAATTAAATGTTAATGAAAAATTAATATTTAATCAATTAATCATTTAAAAACAATTTTTGATAAATAATAACATCTACCTTTGCTTTAATAATTTTATTTTATTATTTTTCATCATAAGAATTTCTTACTTTCCATAAACTATAATTTATTTATAGTAATGTCATAACATAAAACCATAGATATAAACTAAGTTTTAAAGTAAATGTAAGCAAAGCAATTGAATAAGGCCTACTCATATAGACAACTTACAATTGAATAATATTTTATCAAATTGGATTTTCAAGAAATATTTTATGTACTTAAGTCAATGTGACAATATAAAACCTAAAATTAATGAAATAAAAGTAAATTAAATTTCATACAAGCAAACATTTCTACATGAAATAGGACATTGAAGAAAATTACTTTCCATCAGATTAGAAATCCACCTTTATGTTCTTTTTTAATTTAAAATCTTGTATTTTATACTAATATTGACAACAAAAACATTATTGAATGAGATAAAAGGAAATTATATATAATAAATATCATAAAGGCTTAAATAGCCATCTGTTTCTTTTTATCTTGTTTAGTGGAGTACCATTTAAGTGGCCATTAATTTCATTTCTCATTTCCTCTTAGCTGAAAAGCCAGTGTTGTCTCTTTGAAACGTAAGCTTATTTTCTGGGTAACTGGAAGTCCAGAAATTTGGATTTTCCTTTAAACACCCATATTTTCCAATATGGTCGTCCTGTAGGCAAAATCTTAATTTAATTGTTGCTTAGCATGCCATGTGTATTTGACACCACTTTTTTATGTAACTTTGGAAAATACTCGAACACTCATCACAAATGACACAAGTCCCTTGTGAGTCTGATGGCTTATAAGCAGCTTATTTATTAGCCTTATTTTAAATGGTCCTTCTCTCTGTTCCACTGAGTCCTTACATTCATTCAAATATCTATATATCGTAACATGTCATTGGGTAGAAAATCAAAGCGAGGATCCTTGCAACTTGTGTAGCCTACAAGTCAGAAGTCATCAATAACACAGTAAAATGCAATCTAAAAAATTAATTCAGATTAGTTACTGTTTAGTCGCTCCATTTATATATGAGAATGGATAATGATACTTCAGAGTAGACATGTTGAACTTAGGTCAGAATGTTTCTGTGGCATTTTATATCTTGAGAAACTATCTTTTCCCTTTGCAACTTCTTGTAAGTCTGAGGCCAATCCTTGTGATGCAGTACAGCTTCGATCGCAGGTTGGGCATATGTCAGAAGGTTACACCTTTACATAGGCTTTTAGGCTTTAGTTTTTCTGTGATCTAGACAATAAGACATGCTATAAGTTACTATGCCTGGATCTCACTGTGTGTTAAACATGGTTTATTTTGGTTTGCAAGACACTCAAAACAAGTAGACTAGATCTAGCCTCTAGGCTACTGAAGTAGTGAGAGTAATAATAGGCATACGTCTCATAAGTACTAATAGTAAAGTAGGCGTAGCGTAGCCTGGCGTAGCCGTAGGCCTCTGTCTAGTGATCAAACAATCTAGATCTAGGATTCCACTAAAAATCTAAATCTATATTATGATCATGTAGAGTGTAGAGTAGGTAGCTGTAGATCTTTAGTCTAGAGATCTAGATCTAAACAAAATTAAACTAGAAATATGCATATTAGTTTCGATAAATAGCTTTATATTTGTCATTATGGATCTAGATCTAGATAGAATGGTTGCGTAAACACTTAATTGTCTGTTGTTGTTTTAAATAAATGGATTTAAAATACGATGTAATTTGGCACTAAAAAAATACCCAGATTGTAATCATCGTAATGACTCTCAGTAGTAGTTATATTTATTAACATGCATGACTACGTTGACACAAAATGTGTTAAACATAATTAGATTCTTAAATTGTTTGAAGTTACGTATGTAATATATAAGATAAACTGATAAACTAGATAGATCTTGTCACAGTTTAGTCAACAGGCCTATAGATTGACAAGATGTAGATAGATCTATTCTAGTAGTAAAAGCGATTAGGCCTAATAGGCCTATAAAGGGTAGTGAGACTATAGTCTAGATCCAACAGAATCTTACTCTACCAAGTTGGCATATATGCCTACTAGATTATTCGTAGATGTGGACTGCATAGTACCAACGTGTCAGGGCTGTTTCGTTTTCTTTCCTCCTCGACTTTTTTTTATGTTATGAGTATGGAGACATGTAGGCCCCTAGCCTTTAGGCAAGTCAATAACAATAATAAAATCGTAGAAATGCGTAGCTTGTAGTGTCAAAACAGTATGCAGGTCACTTACTTTTTTTTAACTTGCGATTTTGCATATCGTAACAATATACGCATTTAGCGGAACGCTAGACATGTCTGCATCCAGATTTAGTGTAAATAACCCAAACACATAAACACTGAAAGATTATATTTTCGGAATTTAGATCCTATTTTTTGGAAAAAATGTGGCATTTTATAGGGTGATCGAAATAAATAACTTTTGTGACGATCTCTTATTCAGGGGAATTTTATCTATTTTATCAGATAGTCAGAAAATGGATAAAGTTTCTACAGATCTAATAAAATATAGTAAACGGAAGTTTTACTCTCAATGCAGGTCGATCCAAGTGGCTCGCCGAGTAAATTTGTTCTTTGGCATCATCACAGATTTTTCAAATCGTACGGTGCGCGAAAAAAGATGCGCGACGGCACTTCGTTTCTCTTTGCCTTTGTAAAAAACTCGAAGCTGGTGTTCCATTAGTATAGTTCCATGATATACTCTATAAACTACACGTTTACAATCGAATACTTAAAGATTAATGAGGATTCAAGTATTTCATGTGGCTACGCAGTCCCAACTGTAACCTACATATTTTGCAACATTCAGAGCAGACATAACCTTTGTCCAGCTGTGGTCGATTCAGGTTCTCTATTCGTTTCTCTATTAGTTGCCTAGGTCTGTCATCATCACGGCCTTTGTAAAAAACCTCCAGCGGTCTCTACACAATATTCGCATACATTATAGGCCTACAATGTACACAAAGAAATACACGAATAAAGTAAACGCCTACAAAATACGCATACCATGTACTGGAGCATACTTATAGCAAACACGAAGCAGGTCAACACATTCAATCACTCTACTACTGTCTACAACGGTGTTTCCCAAACTGTCTTCCGAGGGACCCCGGTGTTCCAAGAGGCCTGAATTAATGTTCTACGAACCACTGGAATAATTAACTAGCAGGCCACCACATGAATTAATTTCTCTGAAAAAAAAAAAAAAAGCAAAGTGTTCGCTAAATACTCTGAATGTGCAAAGTGTCTCGTTAAGGAAAACGTTTGGGATCCACTGTTCAAGAGTATACTAGTAAAAAGAGTTTCAAACTTTAAATAGAATGGAGGAAACATTTTGTTGTACCGGTACTGAGTTCACAACATATCAGCCATTAAAAGTCTGTGTATGTTTGTGAGGGGGGGGGGTATAATATCCTTAGTCCTACTAATCATCATCAGAAGGTTGAGGGGGGGGGGAAATCGTTTACCATTACGTCACAGTTTTAGGGAGGGGAGAGGAGTAACAACCCCGGGACCTGTATGAAAGGGAACAAAAGATTGGGATATATTTACCCCCCCCCCCCCCCACTAAGCTCTCAGCGGATATTAAGAGTTCTCGTGATACTACTGAGGCGTAGATATGGGGGCGCTGAGAGGTGGCGCATCAATATTTATTACACACCAAAACAATCGAGGAAATTATTTTATTTATGTGGGTGACGGGAGATCAAAACACAAAAAAGGGGGGCAGAGGGTAAAGACAGAACAAGAGAGAGAGAGAGAGAGACCAAGAGAGAGAGAGAGAGAGAGACCAAGAGAGAGAGAGACCAAGAGAGAGAGAGAGAGAGACCAAGAGAGAGAGAAGAGAGAGAGAGAGAAGAGAGAGAGAGAGACCAAGAGAGAGAGAGAGAGACCAAAAGAGAGAGAGAGAGAGACCAAGAGAGAGAGAGAGAGACCAAGAGAGAGAGACCAAGAGAGACAAAGAAAGACAGAGACAAAGAGAGAGACAAAGAGAGAGACAAAGAGAGACAAAGAGAGAGAGTGAGAGAGAGGATAGGGAGAAGGGAGACATAAAGGAGAGAAGAGCGTGAGAACAAATAGATAGTGAGACAGCGGGAGAAGTAGAAAGACACTTCCTGCTAACACGATGGACAGAGGAGACGGTAAAGGAAGAAATCAAGAGAAAGTTAGTAGAGAAAGAGAAAGTTAGTAGCTGAGCAGAGAGCTATTATCCCGCAGCGAATGGCCAGACACCTATCTGCTCGCCCCAATCATCTCGTTAACTGCTACTTATACCATCCAGTGTAATCTATTTAAGAGTGAGGGCCAGACGGCCCCCGGGGGGATCCCTCGGGGCCTGCTTAGCGACTGGTGCTGGTCTGCGGGTGCAACGCCACGGTGCGGCTGGGAAGAGGTCCGCTCCTCCCCTGGTGCGAATGGGACATTGGGTCGGGTCTTCTCAGTGTGGTGTCATTAATTAGGGAAAAATAGGTCAATATGGCGAACCAAAGTGGGCCATACAGTCAGTCACAAAATGAGATCAATTATGTGCCCATATACCGTATAGAAACAACCAATGATGTAAGTAGTACTCCCTCTCTCTCCACCACCAGAATGTCAATACATAGATAAAATTTAGGTCACTAGAAGATCCTATTAAAACAACAAGAACAAAACATTACAGCACAGAAAGAAAAAAAAAGGTTTAAAAACTATACTTTAAATGTATTTGATTAAACACGTTAGTAAACCAAAGAATTGTCAATATGCTGCCTTAAGTATTGTTCTCAGATGAAACGACCTTTTGACTTTTCTCTTTAATTCATCCTTGGTCTAAACATCCGAGCGGGACTCCATGCTCGACAGTTTCTTCAGTTTCTACTGTGTGCGAAGAAAGTCCCCAAAGAATCTATTTCTCTTTTTCAGCGTTAAGCAGCGGAATCTCTCTTTCAACGTTATAGTATTTCTTGGACTGCAAAAGAGGAGCAAGTTT
>JADKLZ010032915.1:1044-11164 GCA_021533235.1 Biomphalaria straminea
AAATGTTTGTTTCAAATTTGGTAATTACTACCAAAATTACATACAATGTGAGCGATATGTTTCCATTGCGTAATATGACAAGTGTGACTAATAACATTGAAACATTATGTAACTATACTATTAATTGTCCTAAATTAGGTCCAACTTATAATGCATAGTAAATATATTTTTCCTCTATAAAAGATAGTAAACATTGTTTGTGTGTGTGTAAATAAAGTACATAAAAGGTTACATAACTAAACAATTCAAATATGAAAAAATAATTTTTGGTAAAGTATATACAAAGTTTTTCACAATGTGTTAAATATGATAAATGTCACCTAGTTTATTCACTTCAATGTTTAGGTGTCTAGAGGTGATAAAGACAAGGAGTCTCAAAGTGGGCACCAGCAGGCACAAGGGGATAACTGTATTTCTTGAAGTTGATGAATGGAAGCTTTGGTTTGTTTTGTATGAATTCAGCATTGCAGACGTGATAGCTCACAGAGTAACAAGTGAGGGTCACGCCAAATTTGGGCACTTCCTTAAAGTTATTATCAGGGCAATTAGGGATAGTGCCTATGAAAACATTCTGGTCAGCAGCATAGAACAGAACATCACAATCTGGGGGGTGAGACAAGTCCTGGAACTCAAGCTCGTTAAAGTCTGCATTCTCCAGCTCTTTAGGATGGTAAGTCTTGTGCCCCAAGAGATTCAGCTTCTGCACGTGGATGACGCCATTGTGATCCTCATCGACGATCCAAAGCTTTTGGTTGACTATCTTCCCGTCAGTTGCGGTCTCGTAGTAAAATGTTAATTTATCGGGAAACGCCTCGAGGCAGACAGGCTTCCACAAGTGAGACGACTCGCCGTGGTCAGACTCGCCATTGTAGACGTCATGACTGACAAAGTAGTCGCTGAGTACGGTCAAGAAGCGGTAGAGATTTCTTGAAGGTTGCGATAAGATAAAGATATCAGACCCACACATTGGGAATCTATTTTTCTAAATGTATATTCTTGTAGTCTCCCTTGGGACGAGGCGTTGGCGTTGTCCTAGTTTTTCATTCATTTTGTTTTAAATTTGTAGTGGTGTGACTTCATTATTTTGAGACGGTCGATGGATCGGTAGTTGTGTATTCTTGTAATCTCTCTTAGGATGAGGCGCTGGTGTTATTGAGTTTCTTCGTCATTTTTTAATTTAGTAGTGGCGTGAGTTCACCGAACAACAGAATGTCAATGTTTTACAGCTCTGACTTCCGGTAACCGTAGCTCTAGTACATGAACCTACTACTGAATGGGGTTTCGTTCAGGAATGACAAGATGAGAATATGTATTGATCCAAAAGATCTCAGTAAGGCACTCAGACGGGACCATCACTCGTTGAAAACTTGGGAATCAAATCAGCGCCAGAAAAAATTACCAAAGGATTATGGATGCAGTGTTTCTAGGTATTGAATGAGCGTATTTCATCCTGTACTACATTATAGTAGCTGGTAGAGACATTGAGTGACGTGATAGCATTTTGAAACAACTCATGCTACAAGCAGAAGTGTAAAATATCTAGCTGAATTTGACAAGTGTAAGATAAGGCTAAGCACTTTATATGAGTCATATCTTTCCAGAGAAACTCTAGAACAAGACCGAGCATAAATAAAAACTATTGTTGACATGCTTCGATTAGCGGAATACAACCTAAAGTTGAAGTATGACCAATGCAAGACAAAGGCAAAGCAGAGTATCTTATGAGGGTCATATCTCGTCATAGAAAGGTTAAAACCAGAACCAGCAAAAATAATTTAAAAGATGAAAAAGAATTTGAATGTAATCATGAATAAAAAAGAGGAGTTTCGAAGAGTTGAAACATCTTTGTACAAAATCTCCAGTTTTGGCATATTATGATGCCAACAAGAATGTAGAGATAGGATGTGATGCCATTACGGAAATCATTTGTAGTGGTGTGAGTTCACCGAACAACGGAATTTCTTGTCGGTATAGTAAAACTCTTACTTCCGGTAATGGTAGCTCCAGTACATGAGCCTATTGAATGGGATAGCTCCATGATTGTTTCGTTCAGGAATGACAAAAGTGAGAATATGTATTGAACCAAAAAAAAATCTCAACAAAGCAATCTACGGGAACATCACCCGATGAAAACCTAGGAATCCACTCAGCGAATCAAATCAGCGCCAGAAATTTACCAAAGATAATTTAAAAGATAAAGAAGAATTTGAATATAGTTATGAACAAAAACAGAAACATCTTTGTACAAACCCTCCAGTTTGGGCATATTGTGATGCCAACAGGAATGTAGAGATAGAATGTGATGCCGTTAACGATGGATTGGGAGAAATATTATTACAGGAAGGTCTTATAATTATATACGCATCGAGCGCTTTTATAGACACAGAGACATGATATGCCCAAATTGAGAATGAAATGTTTTCAATTGTGTATAGCAAAATTATTTACAGTTTGTTTTAAATCGTTTTTGTTTTTTTTTTTGTTTTTTCCTTATTCCCCCTCTTCTTTCTTCCCCCTTCCTTCCTTCCCCCGTGGAAAAAAAGGGGTCTTCGAATGTATAAAGGGATAATTTTATCCTCAAATCCTATTTTAAAAAAAAATAACTTTAGTGCATATTTTATAACTTTTCTAGCCTATTTTGTATAATCAATCTGTATATATGATCTAATTGAATTAGGTTTAGGATTTTGTTATCATAAGTAGCTTTTAAGTACGTGTTCCATACAAGCATCCTATACTCTGCTAATGAAATCAAATTCATATCTTTAAATTTTTTATTTTTTGACTTGGGTACTTTGTTTAAAAATATTGATAGATCTATGTTAACTTTGGCATCACTGTTGGCATTTAGAATGTGTGACAGAGTTTCCCTCACAATGGTGAAATTTGAACACTCCCCGAACAAATGTTTTTCCATTTTTTTATTTTCTACCCCGCATAGTTTACATGTTTGGTTCTGGTCTGCTTTGTCCTTACCCTTCTGCTTTATTGGGGTCATCCCATAAATTAGCCTGTAGGTCACCTCCCGAGCTTTCGGAGTTATGTTTTTATTATGCAAATGCGTGAATGTGTCTGTGTGTGTATTGACCACCATTCCTAATTCCCTCCCCCATTTTATTCTAGGCTCTAAATTTTCTTTAAGTGTATTTCTTAGTGCTGTGTAAATGTTTCTGGTTTTGTAGTGTATTAGATTTTCATTGTTTTGTAGGTGTCTGGTTAGGGATCTGTAAAAAGGGTGGGTGTGGTTGCCGAAATAGTGAGGTGTGTTGTTTTGAATGGGGAGGAGTTTGTTTAGTCTAAGTCCCAAATAATATAAAATTAAGGGGAAGTTATTGGGAGACCTAACTACTTTCCCAACAAATTTTATTCTAAGCGTTTTGATTTTTGTGTAGATGTCCTGTAAACCTATTCCTCCTTCTTTTTTGTCTTGTATGAGTGTTGTATGTTTTATACTCCTTATTGTGTTTTTGAATATGAAATTTCTGATAGTGGTACTGATGTTACTTATGAAATTAGGAGGAGGTTCTACAATATTTGCTAAGTAGATTATCTTCGGGATGACCAAGTTATTTATTAAAATAGCTCTCCCAAATATGGTTGTTGCCATGTATTGAAACATTTTAATCACGTTTTTTGTGTGGGCCAGAATCTCCGCCCATTGTTCATCGCAATGGTGTGCTGGGTTACTAGTCCACACGATGCCACATACTTTAATTTTTTTTTGTATTCTAAAGTTAAAGGGGATATTGGGGGGGATTTCCCACCTACCCAGTCCCATAATGGAAGATTTATTAATGTTTATTTTAGACCCGCTCGCCCTCCCAAATAGTGTAAATTTTTCTATGATTTTAGCTATGTCTTTTTCTGAGGTGGGGAAGAGTGTGGTGTCATCTGCATAAGCTTTGATTTTGACTACGGGAGTTGGGCCGGGGATTTTTATTCCTATAATTTCTTTGTCTAACCTGATGTTCTCTAACAGGGGTTCTAGGCAAAGGGTGTATAAAAGGGGTGATAGATAAGCTTTTTAATGAACTGGTAAACAATTTTAAACTATGTATTTATTATTTTTCGATTAATTAGAAAATGTCACACACATAAACTTATTAAGAAATAGTTTTGTGGTTAGTGGTCTCGTCACTGCTTCAACTGTAATGCTGACGTCATTACGTTATTAAGATTTAACAGTATTTATACCGCTCCACAGATTCACATTTAATAATAATAATAATTTAATATTATCCCCTTGCTTGGTATACTCCCATAGACCTCATAGTGAAATTGATAAGTAGCTTAAATAATTACCCACATTCTTAATTGCCCACAATTTAGTTAAAGTTTAATTCTAGACCACTCTGTGTGTGTGTGTGTGTGTGTGTATTACAACATGGAAGATATACACGTTAATGTGCTATTTTTAGATGAAACACGTGACCTCGTCTACTCCATTATGTCATTCTATAGGTAATCTCTAAATAGAATGAACTCGGAGTTGTCAAACTTTAACAAAAGATGTAGATCTCACACAATAAAAACATTAAAGTCAAGTTAGTGACGATGTCAATGTTAATGAAATTGTGAAAGTATTCAATGTTACTTACAGCAAAGTGAGGCTGGACTCGAGGACTCCGTGTTCCCCATAGTCCTCTTCTTTGTGACCTGAACTTGTGGCTTCTGTTTACATGGCACTAGTTACCCGCGAAATCAGGGATTCTCAATCAATTGTGGCATTAGAACGTCTTATGTATTTTTTGCATTCCCTTAATTTGTTTCGCTTTCAGAACCCGCTGGTTTGTTTCAAGTCAGACGTTTATTTTTAATTAAGGTACAAGAGTAACTCTTACAATGTTACATGTCATAATAATTTTGTTCTTTTCAACAAGTTTAGGGAACTTCAACGCCACTTCTTTCAGCATTAGACGGCCCCGATTTCTTAATTATTTTCTGATTTTCAAACCATTGTATTCGTAGTTTTTTTTTGTTGCATTTTTTTGTGTGTGTTGATGATGTTTTATTGAATATGTGCGTGTTCCTCTCCGCTTTATCCAGGTGATTCAAACTGTAACATGTCTCAATGGTTAGTGGATTTTGGTTACGGATGTGCCCAACTATAGGAACATTCTTAGCTGAACACTTTCTTCTGTCTTAAGCAAAGAAAAATTACTCATTGAGTTTGACAGCATATAAAGGAAACGTTTTGTCTATCATTATCAGTATTAATATTGAATATAGGCTATAATTCAATGCTGTTATGTATGCACACACTTGTTCCAAAACTTAAGGAATTCATATTCTTGACAATATAATACCAATACCGGTACACTTGAATACGGCTTTGTAAAAAATATGGTCAACTTGGCATTCATTTTATTTGTCATAGAAGAATCAAGAGAAACAGATTTTTAGAATCTGGAATCGAGCCCACAACCTTCACGTTATTTTAGCACGATGCTCTAACAACTTGGCCACATAGCTAACATTTAAGAATACATATGTAGATCTATAAATGCATCTTCATGAATAGAATATAAAAGTACCGCTAAGTTAACGATATTTTTTTCTTCCTTTTTTTTCTCTCTTCTATATTTTTTAAAACTGTTAGAAAATATGCATTAATGTTTGCAAAATAGTAAATTAAAATTTTCTCATATTTTAATATAAACTTTATTGTTACACAGAGATAGTTTAGTGCGAAGTTTCCGATCGCTAGGAGAATGAATAACTTATAATTCTCAATGATTCAGATTTTGTGTTTTTCACCACGATAACAGTGAGAAATAATGAGAATTGAAAAGAAATGGCCAGGTGTAGACGAATGCAGCACACCTTCTCCTGTCTATACATTCTATCCTAAAGTAGACATCCACTTTTATTTCACTTGGTCGAAGTCTTTAAAAAACTTGAGAACATTCTTAGCAGACGAGATCTTGCCTGGGAAAATCCGGAGCAGAATTGACTGGTTTAATCCTCGATCTCGATGGTGTAAATATAGCCTCTAGTACGGGGACAGGTATGATCTGAGACACTTCGCAATAACAGGTACGGTGACGAGATTCGTCTTACTTCACGCGAAGTGATATGAGGGCGTAACGAAACAAGCTGGTGTCAGGGTTGAGAACTAAAAAGTTATGCTAGACTAGAGGTTCATCTTTTTGTTTTATTATTACGACCTACAGTATACTAACATTCAACGGCACCTTAATATTGTCTGATTTAAAGACTCTATTTACTTGCTTAAACTTGATTCAGATATTTGAACTATGAATATGATTCATAAACTCCATAATCTTCATTCAAAGGCTCGAGACCTGATTCATAGAGCTGATTCAGAGACTTTATACAAAGACTTGGTTCATAAAGCTGATTCAGAGACTATACAAAGACTTGGTTCATAGAGTTGATTCAAAGACTTTATACATAGACTTGGTTCATAGAGCAGATTCAGAAACTTAAAAGTTCCGAGACGAGATTCGGAGATATGAATCAGTGGCATATTTAAAAGACTTCATTCATATACCTACTTTGATTCCAATCAAATTTATATCTTAAACTGTTCAAAGTTCACCAGCTCTTTCATAAATTGACTTGAATGTTATCATACCCTGCATGGCGCATATTTTAAAATATTAAACAGCATCCTGTCTCGTGACAGACTTTTAACGAATGAAAAAAAATCTTCATGAAAATATCAAAATCAAGTTGAAAAGACATTGGTACCTGTATATATTCAGATTCATTTTATTTGAAGTTGTTATCATTAATTTTTTATCAAATTCTAAAAACAATTATAGGAAAATAAATTTCAACAGAATATTTTATTGGACATAGTTTCTTTTTTTTTTAAATTAATAGTTCCCACAAAGTTAGCGATTATTATTATAAAAATGCACACAAATATAAAAGACCAACTTGCATTATTTTTTATTTTAATTTATTTTATTTTATTTTATTTTGTTTTTGTTTACTTTTAAAGTGAAATCAGTTAGGTCTAGGTTTTATTTCAAGATCTAATATGAAATAAACAAAAGTGAAGAAGTGTTTCTTTTATTAGAAAAAAAAACATAAACGCACACAAAAAAAAAAAAGTAATTTTTATTTTTTTTTTGAAATTTATCCAACAATTTCTAGTTTAGTCTTATCTCCAGTTTTATGAACAATTTTCAACATTAGGCAACTTTATTTTTTCTCGGCTTTTTCTGGATCACGAATTGAGTACTGGAACAGAAAAGAATTGGCTCATTTAGACAAGACATTTTTCATTTTCACACTATGAATAGACAACGTCACTAAACGTTTAAATGTAACAAATATTTGACCTTTTTGTTGTAAACAATCCTATACCCACGATAGTTCTAAAACATAAATTCGTCTATGCGATTTTTTCATTCTTTTCTACGTACAGAATTATTTTACGAGCCTTGTGTGTAGCGAAGACATTCAGTATATTATACTAATTTTGTTTCCTTCATAGATCGCTCTCAATAGCAAGAATTACCAAATGTTTCAATCTATCTTTGAGAATTGTTGACCTCAAATAATTCTTCATTAACTTGAGGCGCGAAAAACATCTTTCACCAGATTACACAATTACGGCTGATGCATAATGCCGCGCGTGGGATTGGCGTATTTCATACTGAATGACACCCCAAAATGACAAATTTGTCTATATATTTCCGTATATTTTAAGGACTTTTTCTTATATTTTTTATTTTCGGGAAATTTCCAGGAGCTCCCGGTAAATCGACACTAGGGTGCGGGAAATCTGTTTTGTCATAATCCTGTTTAATTTAATAATTTATACACCTAGAATTAGCGCGACTCTTGTGAAAGTGCGGGTCCTATGAAAGTGCGGGGCTCAATGCGGTCGTATAGGTTGCAGTGGCCTAAGGCGGGCCCTACAAAAGTAGCGGCGTATGCTACGGAAAAGAGCTAGTATTTGTGCGTGGTGTGAGTGGAGTGTGTCCATTGACTGTAGACTTGTGAGTGGAGTTTGTCCAATGACTGTAAACTTGTGAGTGGAGTGTGTCCAGTGACTGTAGACTTGTGAGTGGAGTGTCCATTGACTGTAGACTTGTGAGTGGAGTTTGTCCAGTGACTGTAAACTTGTGAGTGGAGTGTGTCCAGTGACTGTAGACTTGTGAGTGGAGTGTGTCCAGTGACTGTAAACTTGTGCCCGTCTCTTATCCTCTATTCGCTTATTCTTTTATTTAACTAATGTCATGGGCCTTTTTTTCTGCTAAAATCGCATTCTCACCAGGCCCTACTATTATTAAGTAAAACTATTATCAATTAAAAAGAGGTCGTTAGATATATTTAGCAAATGTTTATCCATATACTCACTGACATATATAAGTAGCATTCATAACGAATAAAGCTGGACTTTCGTGGACTTTGTTTAGTGATTTTTTTTTCTGTACACTCGCACAATTATTAAGGGGAATGGGTACATACCAAGAACAGAAAATAAGTCAAGAATAATAAAGGTGCAAAAACAAATTCGTAGTACTTACAGGTGGCGGCTGGCTGCCTTCTGGATTTCCCTGAGAATGGAAAATATATATTATTGTACCGGTATCTAGTTTTTCTAACAATAAGTCCATCGCTTTATTCGTGATCATCGTAATGGCGAACCCAGAACTTTTTAAACAGCCACAAAATATGAAAACAAAAACTTTAAAAAAATATATATGAACTGTATTTGTATTAATTAGGTTTGTATCAGTTATGCAATTAGATTTGTTATAGATCTAGACATACAATAATGATTCTGTGCGATTTGAAATATTTTTACCAATTATTTTTGTCTAAGGCAATTCTTTTTTCTTCGTTGGCTTGTTGCGCTGTAATACATATGCTTATAATTATTTACCTACGTTTCTTTCTATAGTTCAACAACAAAAACAACAACAAAAAACAAGATTACAAAGAGAGTTTGTGTGATACAGAAACTCAGAGGCGGCCCCCGTCGGAGTCGGATCCCTGTCAGATCCGCCTATTCGCAAGATGTTTCGGATGTTCCTTCACAGTTGAAAATAATTAACTTCTAGCTGGACGACGGAGGATGGCGAGCAGGGTATAAACCTGCCTTATCTTGATGTTTGCGTAGTAGACTGTAGTTCGGATTTATAGTTGGTCCCTGGCTCAATTACTGCATGCTCCGATCCCCTTATGTGGAAGGTTTGAAATAGGAAGTAAACTATCTTTAACTCTGAAGAAACAATCGAAACATGTAAAACAAACAGACACATAACCCGGGAGCGTCGAGATAATCAGTCCAGCACGCTAACTGGTTACAAACTAAAAGCCTGATATATACAATATGTCACACGAGCGATTTTAAATAATCTTTCAGCATTGATCTGTAGAGATGTAGATGTACATAAACTAAACTTCTGATTTAGCACTCTTAATATATATCTTATTAATTATTATTATTAATGATTTGGATGTAATTTAGATAAAATTTAGGTAAAATTAAATTAAAAAGCCCAGATAATCAATAGAATGAATGCAATATTAAATTTAAAAATAGAAGATTAGTTTTAATTTATTATAACATTTCAATGTAGATCTAGACATAAACATCCGGAACAATCTATTATAGATATTTTAAACTATCGCAATATTTCTGAATAAACAGTAAAGGTTAAATCATATTTTCAAAAGCCTTTAGGTTTTTTTTATCTAACCGTGACGGACAGACCAACCAACAGTTAAAACGCACAAAAATATGCTTCTTTCATTCTAATGGGGACATTAAAAACTTTTTTTTTTTAATCTGAGTTTTTAAATCTTCATTCCTGTTAAGCATTTGTAGTTACTGGAGCCAATGGTGTCGTATTGGCTGTGTTGATGTATTTGTTATTAAACCGCCACTGTGTGTGTGTTTATTGAAGCTCTTGTTGTTAAGTTCTTGTATTAGATGTGCTGTGCTGTGTAAAGCAGTGTTTGCAGAAGGCCTGATAAGTGAAGTTCATAACAATATATATATATATATATATATATATATTTCTGTCTATATCTGTCTGTCTCTCCATCAGTCCATGTCTCTGTGTCTCTCTCACTATGTTTCTCTGTCTGTCTATGTCTCTCTGACTATGTCTCTCTGTCTTTCTCTCTGTCT
>JADKLZ010032915.1:16689-36109 GCA_021533235.1 Biomphalaria straminea
AGTACACAAATTTGCAAGTCACAAATTTTCGTTTCATAAAACTCTTTTGTCGGCCATTCTTTATTTATTTAGGTCTATGGTTATAACCTTGCCATGCACACCGCCATCCAAGATAGTGCAGAAGGTGCACACGGCCAGAAACCACACTGAGGAAGGATATTGACATTTGTAGAAAAGAGAACGATTTCCGCCCATCGGACGAGTATGAAAACATCAGTGCGTAAAATTTTTTTTTTGGGGGGAGAGACCCCGAAACCCCATGCCCTGGCTACGTTCATAAATGCTTCCATAAACAAAAATTTATATAATTGGAAAGCAAACAAACTTTAACCGTTTACCTTTTGAATTCTCTTGATGTTCTGCCTTTGATGATGATTTTATCACCGTGTTTAAGTTTTGTTGGCAGTAGACAAGATAAAGGTCCTGTCGTCTGTGGAAACATGGTACGTACTGTCGTGTTACAGATCAATGTATGGGTTGATAGTTCTATGAGTGGGTAGGTGAGTCTAGTAAGTGTATTGGTCAATGAGTGACTGGTAAATGCATAAAAAAGTTTAGATTTTGGTGTGAATGGACAGAGAAGTCTATAGATCTGTAGTTTACACCTCACTCTCTAATTTACACCTCAGCATCTAAAAAAAAGACCCTTATTTTTTTTTAGGCATTTATAAATTTGTAACTTTATCCAGAATTAAATTATTAATTTTATAATAATAGGCTTGTCTTCGTATCTGAAGATTATTGAGGAATACAGTGTTTCCAGTGGCTGTGCAGTCCCAGCTGTGACCTACATATTTTGCCACATCCAGGGCAAGCAAAACCATTGTCCGCAGGTGGTCGGTTTAGATTTTCTTTTCGTCGTCTGCGTTTGTCCTCGGCGGCAGATTTTCTTTTGGTCTCAAATGTGTATCCCGCGGCCTTCGTGAATGACCTCCAGCTGTCTCGTTCCGACGCCTCATGCAGCCAGGTGCTCTCTTATATGTCAGCCAAGGAAAGTTGACGCCTAAGCTGGTCTTTGAAGCGTTTCCGTGGGGCGCCTCTGTTACGTCGACCACTTTTTAGCTAATTTTATAAAGTATTTTCCATTACTCAGACTTCGCGTTTTTTTTTAAGATGAAGAATTTTTTTTACTTACATCAACATCAATGTTAGCTTGGAACAGACTTTGATCAACTGATCTGAAAGTTACCGCTAAAATATATCAAATAAAAAATAAATAGTTGACATTCAAAAGGATTGTTTAAATCAAAAATACAATGTTCTTACACAGGATTATATTTCTCACTTGTAAACTAAATTTTTGATTCATATAAAGTTGTTTTTTTCTAAATTAATTTAGATTACGCAATTCGTCTTATCTCGGCGATTTCTATCTAGATCTAATTTTAAGAACTACACTTTGCAAAGATAATTTTTTTACTTTGACACATGATAATCCTAAATGCTGCTGGTAAAGTCATTGGCAAAAAAAAACAAACCCCACTTGGGCAGCTGTTTGAGACAAATATCCTTACAAAATCTAAAAAGATTCTAGAAAAAAAAATCACCCTTTGGGTCAGGATTTTGTGATTTTACCATCACAAAAGAGATACAAGACACCGATAGCAAAGACAAACAGACATAAAAACTCTTTTGTTCCTCTGGCAATTAAATCATTAAACAGAAGCAATCTGATGTAAACTTTTGACATGTAAATTGTGAGTGAGTCTGGTGTGAATTAACATTTTGTTTCTCTTTATAGTTATAATGTTTTGTTTGGTATAATGCACAAATTGTAAGACAAATTTCCATACGGACAATAAAGATTATTATTATTATTATTATTAATGATAAATATGATCCATTAATTTCATTATTTAATAAAAATTAATCTTCAAATTTGTGTTTCTATATATTTTTTTTACATAAATTCGTTCCTTATATTTGCGAATTTAGTCGTCTAAACGTACACTATGTCCCATTCAACTCGCGCTTCTTACTTTAGACAAGACCGAAATGTTACGCATGTTCAAAACTTTAAATCTCTCTAAGTCTAAATCTACATCTAATTCAAGTCTAAGTAAACCTCTAGACCATCCGAATATCCGAATTGGAAACGATTCAGAAGAGACTGGGCTAACTATGAAAAGGCCACGAAACTCATAACAGAGACAGAAGATATACATGTAGCAACACTAATGACCATAATTGAAAGTGAGGCAGCAGACGTGTTTGATTCATTTGGAAAAGGGCAGGAGACAAAGATGAATGAGGTTTTGAAGAGTTTTGAAGCAGTGGCGTCACTAGGGGCGTGCGGTCCGCACCGGGTGAGACCCGTTACGGGGTGACACCCAAGTAAAAGAAGTGCACTTTGTAAATATCTGAAAAAAAAATAAGTGACAGTGGCTAAATATTAGAACATGCTATTCACAATTAATAAATAGATCTATCTACTTTTGTTTTCATTTCGACTGAACATATTTTAGTTGTTTAATGAAATTTTATCAAAAAGATTAAAATGCTATATTGTACTTAATATATCATGAGAAACGTGAAACCTTACTTTCAGATGTTTACTAGCTGCGTATATGTATGTCAAATTGCTTTGGTTACAATTTTTTCAATGGTATCTATTGAATTTGTAGCTAGCACCGTAATGCCAACCAATAATGAATGTTCAACAAATGACTACATTCTTGAGGCATAAAATATTATTAAAATCTCACATATAATTAATGTAAATTTTATAGAATTAGAAAGTAAATAAGTGGCCAATGAGATTTTTGAAGTTTATTAAGTTATTTCATTTTTCTGTAAAAATAGCTCTAGCCAAGAAAAAGAAATTGTTACAATGTGTCAGTTGAATGGTATACTTGAATATTGTAGGCCATGTAGGGAATTTTTCTTCTTGGCTAGTGCCAAGAATGGTCCTGATGCTTCCTAATGGGGATGATTTAGTCACTTAATAGAAAAAAAAATATTTTATTGTCGACTTTTCAACTAATTGTATTGAAATAATATAGAATTTTGTTACTTAATTTAATGTGTCGTTAAAATAAAGTCCAATATTGGAATTTTAAAAGACGTAAAAAAAATTCAACTGGATTGGAAAATGAGAAAATAAGGACATCCGGCTACAAATACAACTGACAATGAAATCGTTAATATGAGTGATGTAAGTCGTTGCTATGATTAATATAAAGAAGAACAACAGACGAGATATTGCACGGACTATTTTCTATTAAAGCAGAATATTTGACAACGAATCTTTATTGGATAAAGAATTTTCTTGAGATAATGGAAATGTTAAGTCAATAAATCATATAGCTGAAAGTACATCTGTAATGTTAAAAATTTGATAAATATTTTAGCAAACTACGTAAAATATATTTGAATCAGAATTACTAAGTACCTTGTTTTTTGGGGGGGTTTTTTGTATGACAACACACCTGACATAGCACACACCTATCAGATTCAAATGTTATTCGATTTTAAGGGATGCCAAAAAAGCTGATGAGATCCAGAAAAGGTTGAGCTATAATTTATATGTCAATGTGGATCTCAAGGATATGAAACTGCAGCTTCAATGTGGAACTTTGGAGGAGTACATGAAATGTATTCACACAGAAAAACTGAGAATGGATCTAAAGGCAACAAATAAAAGTTGACATGGCATGATTCAGATGCCACTAAGACCTTAAAAAATATCTCTATCATTCAACCGTTTCTAAACAACTGCTTATCTATGGCGTCTTATGTCAAAAAAGATTTAACATTAAAATTTAGAACTTTTTGAGTCAAAGGAACAAAAGCGGAATTTAATAAAAATAAGATTGTTATAGTTAATGAAATGTGTTCAGCTTGAAATCCAGAAAAAAAACGTGTAATTTACTTATGGTTGTATTGTTACACAATTGAACAATAGATTAATGGCAATGTCTTCGATTCCAAAAATTAGAGATGCGTGCAGAGTTTCACATGACTACGTAAACCCAGTGAACTGTAGATAAATTTTTACTGAAGTGAATTTAATAGACACCAATTTTATAGGTTTTTTGTTGTTGTTTTTGTTGTTGTTGAACAATAAAAAAAACGTAGGTAAATAATTATAAGCTATATGTATTACAGCGCAACAAACCAACGAAGAAAAAAGATTTTTAAATGGGAGGCGGGGGTGACACCCTGAGCTGACCGCACCGGGTGACACCCACCGTAGTGACGCCACTGTTTTGAAGAGTTCTACGTTGGAAGAACGAACGAAACATATGAGAGATATGTCTTCAATACCAGAAGACAAGAGGAGGACGAGAAAATTGACTCGTACATAACGGCCCTGAAGAAATTGGTAAGCAGCTGCACTACTGCAAGATGACAAACCCATAGCATACACATCAAGGTCACTCACAGAGCCTCAGAAAAATGGGCTCAAGAACTTTTGGCTGTAGTAGTAGCTCTAGAAAAATTTAACCAGTACACTACTGCAGAACTATAGTAATACAGAATGATCATAAACCATTGGAAAATATACTCAAATTATACTCAATAAAGCACTCAGTTGTACATCCAAAAAGCTTCAAAGGTTAATGATGCGTTTGTACCGATACGATGTTTAGTACCAGTATACCAAAGGAAGCAGATTACAGATTGCCAACACACTAAGCAGAGATCCTTTGCCAGAGCATGAAGATTTTCTTGACACCTCTATCAACACTGTAGGACTGGCCCTCCCAGATATAATGTTAAATAAAGATAAAGATGCAGTCAAAAAAAGACAAGGAGATGCAGATGTTGAAACGGTACATACTGAACGGTTGGCCAGACAAACATCATATTGTACCAGAACTTAAACAGTATTGGTCACTTGCAGAAGTACTGATATACATTATGAGGATGGCCTTCTAATTGAGAGCTTGCGCTCCCAGAGCTATTTTTTTATGTATTTCTATTTTTATAAATTATTTTTATAGGCTAGTGTAGATGTCACATGAAGGAGTCATGGTATAACGAAAAAGCAGAAGAAATCCAGTCCTATGCTGATAATAAAAATGCTAAAATGTTTTTCAACTCAATAAAAGCTCTTTAAGGCCCTCAGCAAAACTGGCTCATCCCCCATACTCAGTACTGATGGAAACAAACTCCTAACAGACAAGGAGGACATACTTGTTCGCTGGGCTGAACACTTCAGCACAGTCCTTAACTGTCCGTCAAGCATTAGTGCTGAAGCAATCGCACGCCTGGAACAAATCCCAATAAACCACCCATTCGCTGACCCTCCCCTGGTAAATGAAGTAACGGCAGCAATAGCAAATCTCTCAGTGGGTAAGGCACCGGGGCCAGACTCCATCCCTGCTGAAATTTACTCACTTGGCAGCTCAGAGCTTACTGTTAAACTAACAGAAATCTACCAGATAATGTGGGAACAAAAGATTCTACCACAAGAGTTTAAAGACGCCTCCATCATTCACTTCTACAAGAGAAAGGGTAATAGGCATTCGTGCGATAATCATCGTGGCATATCCATCCTATGCATTGCTGGCAAGATTCTGGCTAAGGGTGCTTTTAAACAGATTACAACACCACCTAGAAACTGGCCTACTTCCGGAAAGTCAATGCGGCTTCAGGCAGGGTAGAGACACGGTTGGCATGATCTTTGCAGTCCAGACTCCAAGAGAAATGTAGAGAACAAAACTCAAATCTCTATACTGCTTTCATAGACCTGACAATGTCAGTCGTGAAGGCCTTTGGCAAATCATGTCCAAATTCGACTGCCCTGGCCAATTCATAACAATAGTGCGCCAATTACATGATAACATGCAAGCGAGAGTTCAAGACAACGGAGACTACTCCAAGCCTTTTCCTGTCTCAAATGGCGTGAAGCAGGGCTGTGTGCTGGCTCCAACACTTTTCAGCTTAATGTTTACCGCCATGCTAAAAGATGCCTTTTGCAGAGAAAGCTTTGGAGTTGTGTGACAAGTAGGTCAAAGATGGTGGCCGTTTAGGTGTCTAGGGGGTTTAGAAGATTTGAGGACCTTAACTTGCACATAAAGACTACAGGCACAGCGTTATGAATGCAGGCAACAAATACAGTTTAAGTAAATATATGTACAGTTTAATAATAGAAAAGTAAAAAAAGAAAAGATAAAATGCTGTACAGGGTTAAGGTGGGACCTAATTATTTACATAAACAGACTATCATCATCAGATATGAGAGCCCAGTGGTCTGAGTGTCATTAGGCTGGTTGCTTAGCTTTAAGTCCTCTGCTGCTCTGACGAGACTGATGTGGCTGATGCTGAGTTGTCTGTGGGTGGGCTGGCGTGATCGGTCCTAGCGTACGGGACAGTCCAACTATACGTAGCTGCAGGGACGGGTCTTCTGGCAAGCGGTTGTTGGTCGGACTCTTCTTATGTGTAGTAAGTAAGGCTGGTATCTTCAGATCTGGTGTCAGCAGACTGGTAACAGCGTTACGTAATTAGGGCTTCAAGTGGAAGTAGCCTGTAATAAAAGCTGCAACGAGATTCGTAGATCGACTTAGCCACTATGATGCGACTTGGAGGTAGACGCCTTTTCGTGAAGGACATCTTCAGAATGATTAAATAGAAACCATAATCTAGTTTCACATTGGTAAGGGGAGTTAATCAACTAAATATTACATCTCATTAGGGGAGAAAATAATAATAATAATATTAATATGGAGACATGGAAGTCATCTGTCAAAATTGAGAGGAGACTAAATGTGGCTCAACAAAAATGGCTGAGACGGATTCTGAGAGTCAGTTACACAGATCGGGTCTCAAACAAGGAAATCCTACGCCGAACTGGGAGTTGAACACTCAGTGAGGTTGTGACAGAACGTCGCATGAGATTTGCAGGACATGTTCTACGACAAAGTGAACTATGCATACCAAGAATTGCGATGACATGGAGGCCAATACGAGGAAAACGCAAACAGGGACGTCCTCGTATAACTTGGCGTCATACCTTCATGGAGGACCTCAGAACAGTGGACACCAGGTGGGAGGAGGCTGCAGACATTGCCAATGACAGATCTTTATGGAGACAGCTTGCCGCCCAATGCGCCGAACGGCGCGGGAGGACCTAACTCTAAGTCTAAGTAAAGTGAAGTCTCACAAAGGGAAACAACCAATAGTAAAGTAATATTTGATGTGAAGAAACTATAACTTAGTTTCACAAATATCAAAGGGAGCTAACACATATATATATCGTATCTCATCAGGGGAGAATACAATACTAGTGATAGTGGAGAAGTCCCACAAAGGGGAGTAATCATTTGTCAACAGTGATGTACACCCGCCTAGGTGAGATCATCACGAGTAGCTAGAATAACGAGACGAAAGGGGAAGGGGGGAGATGGCTGATGGTCAGTGACCAGGTGGCCATTGTTTACATCTGGCCGTGTGGCCTGAACAATAGAGTACGGTATGAATGGAGACATGAGAAGGGGGAGATAATCCATGTCTCTTCTGAGCGCAGGGTCAGTGCGCCATTTAAAATCAAAGCGATCAACCGAGATACGATAATGATAGGATAAGGTAAATAAGATAATGTTTACATGGTTTTACCTAAGTAATATAATCTGGCCGACAGGCCGATACAGTAGAATATAGTACATAAATAATTACGGCATTCCTTGTCACGGAATGAGCGTAAATACATACTTGGTAACAATACATGTTACAAAACTATTTTGATAGTTCCCGGTCAAGGAATTTATCAATAATGATAGAGGGCTCGTGGCGAGCGGTAATTTATCAGTGATAAATTAATAGTAGCTAAAAGCTAAATACAAGTGGTAAGAATTGTTGTAAATTCTAGTCCAGATAAAGTGGATGACTTTGACT
The DNA here is from genome assembly GCA_021533235.1 of Biomphalaria straminea. Taxonomy (NCBI): domain Eukaryota; kingdom Metazoa; phylum Mollusca; class Gastropoda; family Planorbidae; genus Biomphalaria; species Biomphalaria straminea. The sequence goes on from JADKLZ010032915.1 coordinate 24,529, forward strand.
ATTTAGTCGTACAAGTCATGATAATAAAATATAATACATAAAGTGACTACTTACATAATCCAAGATAAGAATTACACAAATATGTACACAAATATAATGCACTAAATAAATGCACAAATATATAAATACACATAGTGAGTAAGAGGCCATTAAGCCCTTTACCAAAGCTTACCACCAATCCAAGTAAGAAAAAGAGATTAAATGAATGTAGTATATACTAAGCGTAAGCTCAACAAACGTGTTTACTCCATACAGCTCTCGGAGAGAAATGAGAGGATTTGCTACATCGTGTCCATATACAGATGGATGAGGGGTTAGGCGAAAGGGGAGTGGCGTCACGTCAAATGTGGCAGCTTGTGTATCGATAAGATAAGCAAACACGGGCCGCTTTGTGTCTAGACTGCCCGTCCTTAGGCGAATGGATTATCGCTTGACCTTGCCGCGTGTTTCATGTGTAAGGATGGACACTTAAAAGAGCAAATATGGTCACCTCTTTGAACAAAGATAAAGCCGAAGATATCGTAAACCAAGGAATAATTCACACAGGATGGGCCCAACGTGGAGATATGATAGTCGGGCTAAACATAGTCGAATGTTTGAACTATCCCCGGTCAAGGGCAGATTAGCGATAAGTGGCCTTTGTTGATAGCTTGACTAGACGAGTGTTAGCTTAAGAAAGCCCAAGATGACGTCGAAGTCTGTCGAGAAGTAGGGGGGGGGGGAAGGTGGTAATAGCGCTTTTGTTGTATGTGTACCAAATTTACGTGAATAAAATGGAACACTAAAATAAATTAATTAAATCCCTTTTACTGAGTGATACCATAAGTGGGCGAAATTTATTTTTGTCACAAGTTGACATACGGTATCGCACCGATTCAAGCTTATTTAATGCTTAGAGACTCAAGGCAAGGACCAAGGTAAACTTCGACTGCATCAGAGACCTGCTATTTGCAGATGACTGTGCCCTAAACGCTGCAAACGAAGAAGACCTTCAAAAGAGCCTGTCCCTCTTCGCCAATGCCTGCACAAATTTTGGACTCACCATTAATGTAAAAAAAGACAGAAGTGCTGCACCAACCTCCTCCAAATAAAGCTGTCACAGAACCAGACATTCTCATAGATGGCCAGAAACTAGCAAATGTCAAAAAAATTGTCTATCTGGGAAGCACCATATCAGCAAGCGCCTACCTAGATGATGAGATTGACTTTCGTATTCCTCGTGCCAGTGCTGCTTTTGGCAGACTTCAAGAACTAGTGTGGCAACGGAGAGGACTCAGTTTAAACACAAAACTGAAAGTCTACAGTGCTGTAGTTCTCCCGTTTTTCCTATATGCATCAGAGTCATGGACCCTATACTCCCGCCACACCAAAAAGCTAAACTCCTTCCATCTACGCTGTCTAGGAGTATCCATGACAGTGCGTTGGTCTGACCACATACCAGACACAGAAATTTTAAAGCTGTCCAGCATGCACAGTATAATTTCGACAGTAAAAAGATCCCAACTACGATAGACGGGACATGTAGTCCGCATGCCAGACAATCGCTTTCCCAAGAGACTTTATTATGGAGAGTTATGTACAGGAAAGCGCTCCCAATGAGGCCAATATAAGCGCTACAAAGACACCAACAAGAGCTCCCTCAAGGAATGGGGTATCGACATTCATGGCTGGGAAGCACTAGCTTTAGATCTCTCCGCATGGCGAGAAGCTTTGAGTCTCGGAGTCTCAAGATCTGAAGCAAGAAGAGTGGCCAGTGCGATAGAGCGCCGAATCAACAGAAAGCAGAGAGAAAAAGCAGGCCCATCTGCAACTGACAAAATCACCCATGCCACATATGCGGCCGGCTTTTCAAAGCGAGGATTGGACTTTACAGCCATCTTCGAGTCCATAGGAAATGAGAAATGTGCTCATCTTCGAACACGAAGGAGGCGCTATATAGATGTTATAATTGTACTTATGCATATTTTTATATAGGTTAGGATGGGGGTGTATAAAAGTATAAAGTATAAAAGTGATGTTCCATGCTGCATCCTGTACAGTAGACCTATCTATGTCTGTGTGACAGGTGGAGATCTTTGTGGTTTAACGTATAATTATATTATTTATATTTCTGTACCTTGCTCGGTTAAATAATTTCATAATGAAGGTTATATACCTGAAGTCATTTTGGGAATATGTTTGAAATTTAGAAAATGAAAGATCGGACAAAAACTACTAATCAGGAACGTTGCTTTAGTCTCTTTTAGCTCTAAATGTAATTGTACATGGCGATAAAATATGAAGTCTCTTAAGTCCTCCGACAGTCTAGACAAACCACAGCTCACGTCCGTCTTATAGTTTTACAATACATCTTTAGCTTAAACTATTGTAAGCCTACTATTATTGGCTTGGAAAAAAAGTCTTTGCAGTATAACTTCTAAGATGGTTACGTTCAGACATTTAATTTTGGACTTTTTGTAATAGACTTAAATCATTGCATTACTTTTCTAAAGAAACGTTTCCGTCGGGCACCTCTGTTACGCCGAACAATATTGTTATAAACCTGTTGGTGGCACAGATGAGGGGTGTATGTGTGTAGTCAGCGACGCAAATTGCCCCAGGCCAGAGCTAGACAAGCATTCAAGCGTGACGAGTTACGACGGTCAGCCGAGACGAGTCAGTTCGGGAAGGCTCAGCGGCGTGAACAGAGTTCAGGGGCGTCACGAGAATTATAGTCATCTGATCACCTAGAAACGTCGAGGGGCGTTCTGCCTGGTTCGAGAAAGCCAGCAGGGACCCTATATAAGGAGCGCAGGTATCAGAGACGAGTCAGTCACAACTTCCCGATCTACGGTTCATTACGACGGCTTAGTACAAGTTCGAGACGAGGCAGAGAGACCAGTGCAAGTGATGATACAGCGGTGCGGCTATTAACGGAGAAATATTTGTACAGTCTTGAGTTAAGTGCTGCCAATCGTACAGTATTAGCTGTTATTTATTGACATTAAACATTTACGTTATTTGGAGCACTGAGTTTTCAAGTTCTCTCAGTTGGTGGTGTCGTGTGGTACAGTCTGCCTGGAAAGAGAGAATTGTAATAATATCTTCGTCCCCCATGCCCTGCCCAGCCGGACTGTCGCACAAGTTCAATAATAAATCAATCTACAATAAGATGGTGCGCAAATGTTTAATTATGTCTATTGATTCTTAAAAACGCGTTCTTGTTTGCAAAGAAATATTTTAGTGTACTGCGGTAAGCCTTGTGACGTAAGCAGCGTTTTTACCCTATCACGTCATGGAAAATTTTCATACATAAAACCTTCGAGCCAAAATTAATTCTTCAATATTGAGGCATTTTTAAACCGATATAACGGTCGACCTCGAGTTTTCCCGATGTGGTCAATGAGGTCAGATTTTATTTCTCAATAATATACACACTCCTTGAAATTTTAAAGAAAATCGTTAGAGCAGTTTATGAAATAAAAGCTACGCCACCTGAATGATGTAAACAATTATAAAAACCAAGTTTAAACAGACACCACACCGACCTAATAAACTAGTTGTACACCCTTAATTTTCTGCACAATCACATCCTATGACAGTATATTGCTGAATTTCTTTTTCCTCCTAAGCTAAACTTAATGCTGAGTAAAATGTGAGTGGAATTAAACACATATTGAGATGTTACTTACAGATAACTGAATTTGGACTAGAAGATTCTGTGTTACCCATGATCTTGTACTGTCTAACTCTCCTAGTACTGTTTCGTTAGTTGCCTAGCTGGAGAGAAATTAAGGATTCTCATTCCGAACATTTAGGGTAAACGTGTTAAAAAAGATCAATGATATGTTTTACATTTCGGTCTTATGCTTTGATCAAAGCGCTTTCAATGAATTAGTATCATCTGGTTAGCAATATCTTTCTCAGTATGGAGAACGTTCATACATGGAGTCGCCCACTCTACTGTGTATCCAACGATCCACTAGGAACAGCTGATAAGCTATACGTTTTAAAAGACATATAATGATTTCTATGCACTGTTTAGCACTTCAAAACAACATAGCAGAGTCCTTTAGGTAGTGGCACAAAATAATAACAAAGCTTACATCAACTCATTCTGTCTGTCTAGTAAAAGTTGAGCATGTTTTTCATCCAGTTTCCACAATCGAATGAAGTTGGAACGTTGCACAATTATTCATTGTACCTGACAAAGTATGAACCAATAAAAAAATAACCTATTAGTTAATTAAATAGTGTTAATTGTTTTGTTATTATAATGTAACATTGTATTACCTATAGCCAGGTTAGCCACAAAGTGTCAAAAAAAAAAAACAACAACTAGTGATCCGCTCTACTATGGGTTTTCTTTTTCGGGAAAATTTGAAAGCAGTCTATTTCAGAGTATATTTCTGACGTCCAAAGTGGCACGTATGGAATGATCCGCGACACACCACATGCGCAAGGTGACAGTAACAGCAAAATGTGTAAACTGATAGGCCTACCCGTAATCGCAGTAACATATTAGAATATGATCCTCTGTTTAGGTCTCCTAAACTCAAGAAAACATTGTTTTATAGAGTAGGCGCTAGATAGAGCCTTGAGGTTTATATAAAAAAAATGAGAATAAACACTTGACTAGCTTAACAGCATTAGTAGAATCAACAAAGTTAGAAATTATAAAGTTGCAATTATAAACATAAAACATTAAACCAGAAATTATAAATACAAAAACACAGTCTAATAAAATACTCATAAAGACACAAGGATACAGTTATCTTTCTCATATGGTATGTCATATTGACAAAAAGATAAAGACCTATTTCTCATTACATATGCTATATTAAAATGCCCAGTTGCTGTTTCTTCCCTTTGTGTTGCAGAGCATAAAACGAGATGCCTGAATCAGCCAGGAAAAGTACTACGTTGAATTCGCTAATAAACATTCACGAAAATGCATATGGGTAACCGTAGGATGTAATTATTTATTGGTATATTTTTAAGGAACGACTGAATTTTATAGGTTACTAATATTATTATATGATGAATTATTTATTGTTTATTTAAAAACATGAAAATACGTTTAGTAGTTCAGGATTTTTCTTCAAGATTTTTGCGAATTTTAGTAGATAAATCGCACAATTTGTATATATATTCTTCACTTATGTTACCAACGTTTACTAATTATATATATTTTAACACCCCAACGTTTGGTTTCAAAGGTTTTCATGACCAGGGGTGTCAATGGGGATAAGTTCCCATTATCTATAAAATACTCCTAAAGGCTTGCGTGTATCAGATAGCCTCTGACAACTAAGTCCAGCACCTGGCCTGCTCGTGTGGTATTGTGCCCGGCGAAACTGCTCTTACTAACAGGTGAAGGCGGATACATGGCGCCACAAAACCAGGAGCTTCGGGCAGATGGAGCTCGTCAGCCTGGTAAGGCAGTTCATCTAGAAGAGGGGTACTCTGATTTCAAACTGCCTTGCGGTACTGAGGCTTCAGGAGACAACCTCGAGGAAAAATCAAGAGTGAAGCCCCTTAGGGTTGGGAGTATCAGCTATGAAATTCCCTGTGGCAACTTCTGTAACTGAGTTGGTGCCTCATCAGCAAGGTCGTGAGAGGGTTCATGACGCATAGGCCACCCATGACCCCTTTATCTAAGGCCCAGGAATGCGCCCCGGAGAGGACACTCTGGTGCTGCTGCAAAATGGCTAAAAAAAAAACACGGGAGACAACAGTTACGGGTTATAAGACCAACTTGATTGGCGTAATGTATGGACACCACGGGTTGTCTCTGACGGTGGGAGAGGTCTTCGCGCCTCACTGATCAGCTACCGCCCGCCTCAACCTGGGCAGCCCCCAGTCAGTTAGGTGCTAATCCATTACAGCCTGCCTGCCAGGAATGCCATCTCCTTCGGGTGCTTTCCCGTGTGCAAGCATGTCAATAGATATACTCAACTTCTTTACTAAGGGCGTTGCGTTTAATTCCCTCAAAACTGGAAGTGATGGGAAGTTGGAAACAGCATTTGGTGAGATGGCGTTTTCAATCTGGTAGAGTTCTGCATAGTACTCTACCCATCGCTCCATTTGCAGTGCACGATCACTGATGATTGAGCCATCTTTTGACTTGATCGGAGCTAGCACACTTGCTGGTGTGAGGTCCAAAGGCTTTTCTCGTGCCCTCGTATAGTCCTACAGTCGGCACAAGATGGAATATTTTCGCATAGCTCCTGCCAGTATTTGTTTGCACAGTGTCGCTATTCTTTGGGCATAGTACTATGCAGCTCTGAGCCTTTTTAAGTTGCTTAGGGTGGGATCCTTCTTAAAGATTAGCATGGCTGCTTCCTTGTTTGTAGTGGCGGTTTCCATTTCTGGTAGACTAGCTTCAAACCAGTCTTCGCTTTTCTTGGTTTTGTTTCCAAAGATCAGTGATGATGTTTATCCTAGATTTGATCTTAATCCTACATTTAATCTTAGATTGGATCCTACATTTGCTCTTAGATTTGATCACTGATTTGATTTTAGATTTGATCTGAAATACAAAACGGTAGAGAAAAGAACATAGGAAAACAAGTGTGTCCCACAAGGATAATGCCCAGTTTCATTTCACTTGCAAACAACCATGCCGTTATGCTTCTTTTTTTCTGAACCTATTGTTCAGAAATGCAGTAATCCAAATAAATCTATCAGGACCGTGTTTTATCATGCGCAACTAGAGTTTTTGATAAAAGTAACTTCAGAATTTTTATGCCACAAAACAGGTTGGTTTCACCTGCTGTTCTCTCCATCGAGAAACACCAAATAATTTAGGAAAAGATGCACTTAACTTCTGGTTAGGCTACTTTCAAAAAGACTGAACTCGCATTTGCATTGGAAAGGCTTTTATCAAAATCTACTGACACATTACCAAACATAACGATGTTGCTTGATACACCCAATGTACAGAAAAGGGGCCCGCGGTTTCTTGATAAAATTATCATTCATAAGATAGATCCTCAATGTAAAGTGTTATACATGTATTCTCCTATCAAGTCTCTTTTCTTTCAGCTGTACGCTTAAGTTAAACAAATATAAATTACATGATTAGCCCATTAGATCTATAATGAAGTCTTAAAGAGTAATACTACAGTCAATATAAATAAAAGTCACATAAATAGAAAAAAAAGATCGTTAAAGATTAACATTCTTTTAATGAGACTATTGGTAAAGACAACATTGTCACTGGGTGCTTCTGAGTTACATAAGTTAAGGCAACAACAGGAGAACAATGACATGTAAAACATAACTACAATGTTAAAATGATGGACTGATGGATGTACATTGAAACAATGTGCTGTCCACATGGATGCTATGATAGACCAAATAATATTGTCTTCAGTTCTGGACATAAATGTGACATTGCAAGCAAATGTATTTAGCAATAATACAGAGTTCATGGCCCTACAAAATTCTCAGTTCCAGACCATTTAATAAACTAAAGCTAAATCTTTACTATAGGCTCTGAACTATCCCAGACCATTGGCACAAGCTTAGTCTGAATCTCTGTTTAGTGTTTACTAAAAGGTCTAAATAACTATGTACCAAGTATACTATATGAGCTAAACCACAAGGTTAAAATTATTTTTTTAAACTTTTTTAAAAATTATATCAGTCACTAAAAGTTCATAAATATACTAAATGTCATGTATATATTCCATTCTATTAACTGCAATTCAAACCATCTACTTATAATTTTATAGCACAGATAATAAAAAAAAATTAAAAAAAATATATTAGGCATGAAATCAAAGTTGGCCAAACAATATTCAACTATTACCCATGTTGTGAATTTGTTTAGTTGGATTGTCACCCCTTAGTATTTGTTTACATTTGTTATCCTGTGTACTGACCTTATTTCGTATTTCGTGATGTGATTTCTACTATGTGTGTAGTTGTTTGTCATTCAGTGAAATAAAGCTTAAGAATGTAACACGGATTGTTATTATTGAGTACAACAATTTATTTCACTGAATCTGTCCAACATGGATAGACTACTACGGCCTGAGAGATTCGATGTGGAACCTACTGCACCTCAAGCACAAGAAAAGTGGCTGCATTGGTATGCAACATTTAAAAACTTTCTGTTAGTAGTTACGATAGGAAATGTAGATAACAAGAAACTACTTATAAATTACATCTCACCTTCAGTTTACCAATTAATCAGTGACAAGGAAACTTACGAGGAAGCTTTCCAGTCACTAAATAACATTTACGTGCAGCCCACTAACGAGGTGTTTGCAAGGCATAAGTTAGCCACATGCAAACAAGAGATGGGTCAAAGCGTTGACACTTTTCTACAAAAACTCCGCAGTCTTTCGAAGGATTGCAATTTCAAAGCCGTAACAGCGGAGCAACATCGTGATGAATCCATACGTGATGCATTCATTACAGGCATTGCGTCCAACAGTATCAGAAAACGCCTCCTAGAAAAAACTGATCTAAAGTTAAAGGAGGCATTCGAGGAAGCCAGAGTACTGGAACACGCCTATCAACACTCGTTGCTGTACGAGTCACAATTAGAAACCACTAGTTGTGCTACTTCAAATGCTGTAGGAGAACACCCTGCTGATTCTGTCGCTCCAAATCAAGCAAAACATGAGGTAATCGCTTTATATAGCAAGTGCTACTTCTGTGGTAGAGGAAGACATCCTCTTAATGAGTGCCCTGCACGTGAAGCAACATGTAATCTATGTGGCAAGAAGGGACATTTCCAGAGGTCCTGTAAATCAAGAAAATCTACAGCCTTCGCACTCACTACAGGACTCAAAGTTTATTAATGCTGAGATTCAGAGACTACTACAACTACAAGAAGAAGTAATAGAACCTTCAAAGTCCCCCTGGCGGGCACAGGTTCTAATAACAGGCAATGAAAGGCACAAAAGACGTATGGTTATTGACTATAGTCAGACAATCAACAGATTTACACTGCTAGACGCCTATCCCATGCCAAGAATGGATGAATTAGCAGAGAAGATATCACAATTTTCTGTCTTCAGCACTCTGGACCTCAAGAATGCTTATCATCAGATCCCGATTAAAGAAGAAGAAAGGCCATTTACAGCTTTCAAGGCTGGGAGTAGACTTTACCAGTTTCGAAGAATTCCATTTGGAGTTACAAATGGAGTGGCTTGTTTCCAGCGAACCATAGATAAAATAATCGAAGACGAACAACTAGAAAATACATTCGCCTATGTGGAAATGATACCGAATCTCATGATAGAAACCTGCAGAGATTCTTCAAAGTAGCTCAGAAGTATGGTATTATCTTCAATGAAGCTAAAAGTGAGATCGGAACACATAGCGTCAGACTGCTGGGATACGAAATAACTAAAGGTCAGCTCAAGCCTGACCCTGAAAGATTCAGAGCCTTGCGGGAATTAAAGGCTCCGTCGAACCTGCGAGAGCAGAAACGAATAGTGGGCCTGCTGGCTTATTATTCTCTATGGATTCCTAACTTCTCCGACAAAATCAGCCTCTTAGCCAGAAATAAACAACTTCCTGTCCCTGGGGAGGTCAAACAAGCATTCCTGGACCTAAAGGACGAGCTCGAGGAATCCGCCCTGTATACCATAGACTACACTCGCCGCTGACGGTGGAGACAGATGCTTCTGACATAGCTATAGCAGCTACACTTAATCAAGAGGGTCGGCCTGTGGCTTTCTTTTCTCGGACACTATCGAGAAGCGAAAGAAGGCACTCTTCGGTGGAAAAAGAAGCGTACGCAATAGTAGAATCTTTGAGAAAGTGGAAACATTTTCTTATCGTAAGACACTTTACCCTTGTCACAGATCAGAGATCCGTGTCCTTTATGTATTGTAGACAAAATAAAGGCAAGATCAAGAATGAGAAGATCCAAAGGTGGAGGTTAGAGCTATCCTGCTTCCATTACGACGTCGTTTATACACCAGGTGCACAGAACTCTGCTGCAGACACTTTCAGCGGAAATCGCTACTTATCCGCAATGTCACGTAACGACTTAAATTACTCCACAACAGTTTGTGTCACCCTGGTGTGAGATCAAAAAATTTACCTTTTTCCACCGATGACGTCAGAACTGTGATCGACCAGTGCCAGTCATGTGCTGAACTTAAACCTCGATTTTTTAGGCCACCAATAGGACAATTAATCAAAGCCACTCAGCCATTCGAAATAATAAGTATGGACTTTAAGGGCCTCTCCCTTCCAACTCACGCAATAAATACCTGCTTACAATGATCGACGAATTCTCGAGGTTTCCTTTCGCCTTTGCGTGTCCAGACATGTCATCCGCTACTGTTATTAAATGCTTAAATTAGTTGTTCGCCTTATTCTGACTACCCTCCTATGTCCATACCGACAGAGGTACTTCATTTATGTCTGCTGAAGTACAGAAGTATCTCAATGAAAGAGGAGTTGCTACGAGCAGGACCACGGCTTAAAATGCCAGAGGAAATGGACAAATAGAGAAACTTAACAGTACTCTTTGGAAAGCTATAACCTTAGCTTTACACTCCCAGGACTTGAGTACGTCTCAGTGGGAACTTGTGTTACAAGACGCGTTACACTCAATACGGTCACTTTTGTGTACGGCAACAAATTAAACCCCACAAGAGAGACTCTTTGGATTCTATCGCAGAAGTACTTCTGGAACATCCCTTCCAACTTGGCTAACAACTTCTTGAGCAACCCTCAATACGCCCTGATACGAACACCTACAGGCCGAGAGGAAACAGTTTCTTTAAGATATTTGGCCCCAAAAGAAAAAGACTGTTTCACAGAAAATGTGAGACCCCCTGTGTTGAGCGACGGTTCATCTGGGGGCGCTACACCCTCACTTCAGGACTGCGCAGAAAGCAGCGCAGAGAACTCTGCTCCGAACCCTCGTGTGGACTCGGTTGAAGCCCCGAACATCGAGGCACCGAATGACATTGTTGGTGCTGATAATGATGGTGCCTATCCTAGTTACCGTTACAACCTGAGAGAGAGACGATCAAAACCCAACTACAAGGTTTAGCTAACTAATGTATTTAGATGTTTATACTTTCTAATGTATTTAGATGTTTATATTTTCATGATCTTTATATTGCCTTGACTATATTTGGTTGTGTTATATGTATAAATTTAAACGTGGGGTGAATGTTGTGAATTTGCTTAGTTGGATTGTCACCCCTTAGTATTTGTTTACATTTGTTATCCTGTGTACTGACCTTATTTCGTATTTCGTGATGTGATTTCTACTATGTGTGTAGTTGTTTGTCATTCAGTGAAATAAAGCTTAAGAATGTAACACGGATTGTTATTATTGAGTACAACAACCCCCAACATAACCTTTAGTTTGAGAAAAGAAAATGTCAATACAAAAAAAAACTAATAATAAATTGTTATAAAGAAATTATTTTTCTAGTGGTTATGAGTTAGACTCTTGGTAAAGACTGAGATTCTAAACTATATAAGATTTTAAGAACGTGCTGAGTCCACCCAACTCTAGTATGCTAATGACAAATATTGGAGCAAGTAAATGTGGTTTGTCATTTTGCTGGCCATCTGACACTCTAGTTAACTTGGCCATCTGACACTCTAGTTA
>JADKLZ010032915.1:81229-94559 GCA_021533235.1 Biomphalaria straminea
ATAAATATGGCGTTTTAAGAAAATATTTTTTATTTCGGAAACAACTAAAGGAGTTAAACATTTTATGAAACATTAAGTTGAACTTATATAACAAACAATTAAACTAATTCAATGGGAACGTTGGCGTCGCATGGTTTTAGAAAGTTATATACATAACTTGTTGTTTTTTCTTTCAAACACGACTCTAAATTTTCAATTGTTAGTTGGCTTTTTACTTTGCTTTTAATTATATTCATGAAAAAAAAACGCTTTCTCGCACGAGTATGTCGATCCGAAGATAACAATCCAAATGCCCTCACTGTAGCGATCTGGAAGATTATTCCATGCGCCGTATCAACTCGCAGCATTTCTTTGAAAACTATCCACTTTTGTTGCGTTACGTTCATACATTTCTGAAGCTCTAACTTTTCTAACTTAATTTTTTAACTCTGTAAATTTTCCATTCCATGAAGGTAGAGATCCCGTATCAATTCCAAATGGATCAATTCGGATTTCGTAACTTGGTAATGGTAAAATGGTTTTGTTGGTTTTGAACTGCTCAAATCTGTCAAAAAAACTATCTTTGATTTTTTAAACTGTACTCACGTAATTCATGTCAACAGTAGCTCTGATTTTATTGCGATACTGCTTTAGACATTAAAAATGAAGTAACTTAACTCTCAATATCTTCTGCGAAAAGAAATTTTTCTTCAAAACAAACCAATTCCTCTACCAAAACATAGGATGGTTTTCCCTTTCCTTGCAGTTTTAGTTTCAGCTCATTTAATTTCTCTTTTATATCAACCATAAAATAAAATGTTTGCAAATATTTGTCATTTTCTAATACAGGGAGATTTAGGAATGTATTTATTTCATTCAAGCACAAAGCAAAAGATCTCAATACCTTACCTTTGGCAAGCTATCGCACTTGAAGGAGCTCAGAATACTGAGTCTCCATTTTGTTTAAGAATTCTTTAATTTGACGATGGTAGATTGATTTGGACAAAATGCTGTTAACAATCTTGATTGCCGAATTCATTACCTCAACTAGTTTTGGTTCGAATCGTTTTGGGTACATAGTGCTTTTTGTGTGTATTATTCAGTGAAACGTAAAGATTTCATGGTTTATTGATGAATCGTTGTTACCCATTATTTTTTCCAGTCATATTTCTGGCTCCATCAGTTGCTATTGAAATGATTTTATTTAAATTGATCTTATTGTTTTCAATGTATTATTGTACGATAAACACTATATCATTCCCTCCAGTTTGTCCCAAGGTAGCAATCCTTTAATCTATTCTTTTGGACCATAAGATGATATAAAACTGACTAAATGAGCAACTTGTGCCGTGTCTTTATTTTTAGCGGCCCCTGTAAGGAGAAAAGCCGCTATTAGGTTTGTGCAAAATGTCCGTCTGTCCGTCTGTCACACTCAGGGCGCCGAAACTAGAAGAGATACGAAAAATATTTTTTCACCATTAAATGCGGCTTGAAAAGTTTAGGTGCAACGGCTACTTTTAGTTTTCTAAAAGCAAACCGTTTAATTTATAAAATTAATTATGCAAGCGATTTTTTAATAACAAAACACCAATTCTAAAACAATTACGTAAATGTAAGGGAGGAAATGTTACTATAAGAAATGCTCTAGGCATGTAGATATCACGCACATTTTTTAAAATGAACTTTTAGCAGCGGCTTTCGTGTACTAGCGTAAAGCCCAGAAATGACATGATTCTAAACTAATTTCTTAAATTTAAAAAAAAATCAAGATTTTTTAAAATAAAATTGTTAAATGCCCCCATTGGAATGAAACTAGAATATTTTTGTGCGTTTTGTCTCTTGGTCGGTCTGTCCGTCACGGTTAGATAAAAAAAAAAACAAGAAAGGCTTTTGAAAATATGATTTAACCTTTACTGTTCTTTCAGAAATATTGCGATAGTTTAAGGATGGGAGCATGCAGGAATTGAGCCAGGGACCAAAGATAAATCCGAACTACAGTCTAGTGCGCAAACATCAAGATAAGGCAGGTTTATACCCTGCTCGCCATCCTCCGTCGTCCAGCGAGAAGTTAATTATTTTCAACTTAGAAGGAACATCCGAAACATCTTGCAAATAGGCGGATCTGACAGGGATCCGACTTCGACGGGGGCCGCCTCTGGGTTTGTGTATCACACAAACTCTCTTTGTAATCTTGTTTTTTTTTTTAATTTACCCAGTCAGCTGGATAGTGTAGTTAAGTCTTGTTAACACCTAGTTGAGTGTTAACTATAATGGCAGATCTAGAAGTAATAAAACTAAAAGTAGGCATATATTATGGTGGAAAAAAAAAAGGTTGCCTATCAGGTCCGGCATTATGAATTGCGGGACCTAATTTAATGTATGCTTGCAAGGCCCCCTCTTCTATTGCTTTTACGATAACAATTATTAGGCCTACTATTAATTAGAAATAGAAATATTGCGATAGTTTAAGGATGGGAGCATACAGGAATTGAGCCAGGGACTTAGAAGGAACATCCGAAACATCTTGCAAATAGGCGGATCTGACAGGGATCCGACTCCGACGGGGGCCGCCTCTGAGTTTGTGTATTACACAAACTCTCTTTGTAATCTTGTTTTTTTTCAAGACTTTTTGGTTTGTTTTTGAAATCGCGAAACAGTTCTTCAGATGCACGTATGATGCAGTCTTTGACATACTCACCATCTATAAATGGTTTGCCTTTTTTGTGCATTTTCCAGTGGTACCACAAAACGTACCCGATTAGCATTATTGGTAGATTACATATAAGATTGAGAAGATAATCTCTTGTAACTCATTTACTTGAAACAAAAAAATTTACGTCACAGCCAAAGCACGCAGTCTTGCGTCGAAAGCGAATTGAAACCTACATAGAAATATCCATTCGAGAGCTTCTGACGGACTGGTAACATTAACGAAGACAGTAATAGTCCATATTTGTCTTTTGTCTTTTTTTTTTAAGGTACTATCATTCAAAGGTTATTTCTTTTCACTGAACACATTTGAAATACAAAGAATCGATCTTTGTGTATTGCTTTTTTTTTTTAAAGAAATGTTGTCACTATGTGATCAAATATAAATTTAGGCCACAGTAGAATAGCATTAAACATGTCTTTTCAAGGTAATGTTATGTTTAACCTAGAACACAATACAGTGGATAAAATTACATTTATATGAAACCATGAATAACCACTAATATATTGTGTGAATTTGTTCTTCAACTCCTCTCTCCCATTCCACAGACTGTTTAGGTTAATACCATATGTCAGTAACTCTGATGAGCTGGTTATGTACAGAAAATAAGTATAAGGATGTGATATAAAATTCACCACATTTAACATTCCATTCTTAGAAAATATTTTCTAGTATTAAGGTATATGTTTTGCAAGCTACAATTAATATGTATATTGTATTTTAAGAGTTGGAGAAAGGAATATACACAGACACATAGAAATAAATGAAGAGTTTTTTGTGGTACCAACAAATTCAGCAACATAGTAAATCGTAACATGTTCATTAAGTAGCCAATAATAAAACGTGATGACAACTAATTTCATTAGAATTAAGATCTTTATTAAAAGATCAGGTTCCAACAATGATATGCAAATATGTTAATAGAAAAATTATAGAAATATGAGTCTCAACTAGACAAACATTTTAACAGATATAGAAAAATAAGACTGTAAAAGTAACAGCACTCATCAAAAATGTTCAGTAAAAAAAGTAAAAGTTCCCCTTTCAGACCTTGCGGTCTATAGGGCAGATGATGTAAAGGTCATCTGATTCAGTGGCATCTTGAAAATATGTCAGATTGAGTAGTAGATTACTAAACATACTAGTAAATAGTAGCTAAACATTGTAGGATCGAATCCCTTTAAATGTCTAGATCTAATGTCTGACATCTGCCACCAGTGAATTAAGGTATGTTCTAATTGTGCCAGTGACATAAACCTATTTGTATGCCACTAAAACTAATTAACTCTATACTTAAACTATATAAACATATAAAGGTGCCAGAGTAAAGCTCTAATTTTTTAAAGGCTTAACATAAGCTTGACAAAATATATTGGAAGACTTACCATGTCAGGAGGCTCATATGCGCCATGACCTCTATGTACCAATGCTGTAGATTGGACAAAGAAAGTTTTAAGCCAAATAAATTCTAACAGTACTACAGAACAAAGTATTTTTTTTTTATTTTTTAATCAACCTATTTTTTTTCTCAAACCAATGACATATAAAGAAGGGATGGGAATAAAACAGAGGGGGAAAAGATGACCAGTAGTGCTAATTACTTTATTTTTAATCAAATGTGTTCATTATTAAGTATCTAATATGGTCATTGTGGTACTTCATAATTATTTTTTTTAATGATGTTGTTTTAGGCAGCTTCTAGTAGGAACATTAGCTATTGTTTGTACGCTCTCATTCCCTCCATTTGTAACTAGATTTTAAAATAAAAATGCTATTATAAATCTCATGTCAATTGTCTTTTCACCTAAATAGTTACATGACTACTTTTAGTCTTCTAAAATGTTACTGTTATAATAATTAAATACAAATAAAGGCGCCACTGGCTTAGTTCCTGGGTCCTGGTCCCAGACAGGGCTGGCCAGGCCCCATAAAGACACATGTGCTCTGAGAAGGATTTTTCCAAGAGATCAGAAAAGACTCAGAGACTTCAGCCACCACTTCTGTATGAAAGTTAATTGATTCTAAAGACAATTCTGGGTTTGAGTCACACAAAAAATTGAGGTATTGTACCTCTTACCCCACCTGGAGGAGACTTAAAACAAATTTGCTTCATCTCTTTGTAATGTGATCACTTATTTCCCTAGCTAGGTTTAAAATAAACAAATAAAATCAAGATCTAAGTGGATGGAGTTGTAAATAAGCCCAAAACATTCTGACTGGTATAATAAGAACACAAAGAAATGATATTGAATACTGCACTGGTCTTAGAATGAAGTTATAAACTTTGGGACAAAAACATAAAAATATTTGTAAGTAACATCTGTCACAAGTAACATCTGTCACAGCTATTTAGAAGATATTCCTGATTTTAACATGCATGAGTTTCAATATTTTTAAAATCATGTTTAACCACATATCCAGAATCAATAATCACGAGAAAATGAAAATGTCAAACACAGTAATAAAAGCTGGAGATTAATCAATAGTTGTATACTTTCTGTTTTCTATTGTTATTTCACAACTTCACATTATCTGGTTATAGAAAGGCTGGATATGATAGAGTTGTTTTTAAGTGTTATACATTTTTTTTTTGGTAGAATCAAAATGTCTTCTGTTAGTTTGATCCTATATCAGGGCCCCAATGTGATAAATTAAAAAAAAAAAATCTAAAAAACTTGCCAAACCGATCTCCGTGTTAGAAACGTTATTATTTTATCTGTCGGTAAAGAATGAAACAATGTTCTGGATAAAATGATAAGTTTTTAACCATATGCTATTTACTTGAACTCTGTTCTATAGTTGCTATAATACAATATAGTGGATATATGCACTCAATCTCTATTTTATTCCTGAATTGTGAGCAGGGAAAGGAAATTAACAAGGTTACAAAGATAGTTTGTGTGGAAACACAAACTTAAAATCGGCCCCCGAAGTGGTCCACCCAGGCAGGTTTCAATATTTTCAGAAAGAGCATCTGAATGAAATTCTATCAAAGACAAATGACAGATAAGAATGCAGATAGAAGGTTAACAGATCCTATGTAGTGCCCCAGTACTCCTTAGGCATCAGGCCTCTTTTCTTTGCCTCTTTTTGGGTTGGTTACTTAGAGAGTAAACACTCATAAGTTCTAACAAAAATAAATGTGAAATAAAATGAAATTTATAACATTATTAATTGTCTTAAATTAGGTCTGATATATAATGCATACTAATTAGGTTTATCTCTTTAAAAAACTCCTTGCATAAATGATTTTTAAAAATTAGATTTTGAGCTTTTAGGAAAAAAAAAGTAGCCGTTGCATCAGAACTTTGAATGATCTAAGTTATTGTGATGTTCGATTTTCATTTTCTCTTCTACTTTCTGAGATCTAAACAGGACGGGCGGACAGACAGACAGACGGGCCACACAAAACTAATAGCGTCTTTTCCCCTTTTGGGGGCCGCTATAAAAAGACATAATTGTAATAGTTTCAATGCACTTTCTTTCAGCCACTCAGATTACAGGAACTCAATGAAGACACTTTGCAAGTAAAATATTTGTAAAAAATAATGTTATAAGAAAGGTAAAGTTACTAAGTCTAAATTCAAACTTGAGGACTCAAATCTCCTTGACAGAAAAAAAAAGCTGATGCCACTGAGATATACAATTACTTATAATAACAGAAGGATTCAATGCTATCTTTTGTTAGTTTCACATTTTTAACCTTTGACCTAATTCTCTACTAAAGTTTTGTCTCCCCTTAACTAGTACTTGTCTATATATAAACGAAATCAATTGCGACTAATTGATAAAATAATTGGTCAATATTTCAATTGATTCATATGTGTTGTCATTGAAAATGAATAACTGTACAAAGTTTCAACTTGATCTGAGAAAGGGAAGTGGGAGAAACAAATGTGTACAAGATTTGTTCCAGACAGTGACATGTTGTAAGCTTTGTAAGAAACTAAAAGCCTTTTAATAGATCTTAATCTAACACAATACTCATTCAAATATAGAAAAAAATAATTTAAATAAAATATTGTATTATAGAATTTATTTCCCTTTTTCAATATTAAACAAAATAATTAATAAACAATAATTAATTGACTAATTTGTTAATTTTATTATTGATTCATGTTTTGTTAGGTACAATAAATAATTGTTAGAAGTTCCAACTTGATAAGAGAATTGGTGTGGAAGAAATAACGTATTTATTATCTAAGGGACAAAACCCCAAATATTTAGCCATATTTCTGAATACTAAATAATTAATTTCCTTTGTTGGTATGAAACAAAAGAAAAAAAAAAAAAGTAATTAATTGACTAAATTGGGTGTGTTTTTTTTTAAATTGATTTATGTATTGTCTTCGCCAATGAATCATTGTTTCTACTTGATCCAAGAATGGGTCATAAATAATATATTCACACTTTTTACCAGACAAACTTACAGACTATTGCAGACCGATAGAGAGATTTCATATACCGATATTATAAGCGTTGTACATAAATCAGATGCTCTAACAAATTATGTTATGAACTATTAGCCCAGCCAGTCAAAGTGCCCCACCCCCATCCTTTACAGGTCACTGAGGTCAGACATTATACACACACTTACCAATATTATTACAATAATTTCATTATTATTGCCAATGGCAATCTTGCATACAAACATTCACTGATTCATTCGCATTAAACCAACACACCCTAATAGGCTGATAACAGAAATACAATATTATAAAGATATACGGAGACAATGATCCCAACTCAAAAAATGTCCTTCTGTCCTATCTTCCTAGGCACTTCAGAAATTTTTTGGTTACTTGTATGTACTTGTAGCTCAGGCTTCCCCACTCTCTCCCATTCTCTTTATCTGCATATCATCACAGTATCAGAACGTAACTCTAGACAACACAATTAAGTGTTGCACACAGACACACACATCTATTGGGAAAGGTGTTATTAACAATAAACCTTTTGTAAGAACGACTCTCTCAATGTGGCGCTTCCATTCTCGTATTCTTCTAGTTGGGAAAGTTAAAACATTAATACTATCAGGAGTGGACTGGGTATCAAAATCGGCCCGGGCATTTCTTTACCACTCGGCCCATAAATTGTACATTATACGATGGATATCCAGTTCTAGGGCTACCTGTCCTCAAAATCTGTATGTTAAATTTGATAATGTATCGACCGACAGCTGTATACATGCTTACTGTGAACACTGTGTCATAAGGAATAAAGGCTTTATGTTTCTTTTTAATCGCAAAGTGTATAGGCCCTAAAAGGATGAAACTTTGCAGATGTAGGCTATTATCTATTATATTATTTCCGTAAATATGCTAAATTAGTAGACCTTAGTGGAGTCTTTAAAAGATTTTAAAGAAATTACTTCGCTCAGAGGAAAAAAGGAATATTATAAAACATTGAACAATTTAATAGAGGCATCCATGCGGCCCTTATCTTATAAAATGCCGACATGATTTCAAAAAAGAAGATTCTTGCGGTGGTCCAGCGGGCCTATTTTGGATACCGGCCCACCGGGCACTTGCCCAAATGCCTGTATAGCCAGTCCGCCCCTGAATACTATTGTATATCATCACACAAGGTTATATTTGGTTTAAGCAGCTCGTGGTGAATGAGAATCTAAGTAGCCTACTTGACCGCTGGAGCATAAAACTGATGGCAATCATGGAGGTGGAGCGTTTATGTAATACGATAGCGACATTGGGCTGGTCAGAAAAAAAACAACAACTTTCTGTGTGTGTATGGCAGGAGTCACCGAAACAGTGTACTGTACAATAAGTGTGGTGACAAATATTTCTAGGCGCAAACCTTGGTTTACGAGTATTGGTCATTAATGCCACAACATAATAACGTGTACCACACGCACAAACACACACACATAGAGACTTCCATTCTCACAGAAACAACTCTATTACAATCAAGAATGAGTCAGGGCTGCCTGGTTGTATGATATGGGCTAGATAGACAGCATGTTCTCAATCTCCCCCCGGGATCAAATCCTGCCCGATGCCACCCCCTCCCGCCGTCCAAAGGAAGGTCTGGTCTAGGATGTAAAAATCTGAATGAATATCGGAAAAATATAAACAAAACACACCGGATTTTAGCAATATTGTATTCTTAAAGACATACTGTAAACTAAAGTAGAAAGACCCCGCCATTAAACTATTAGATGTCATCATTGATATGATATGTATCCAACAATGTGTGTGTGTGTCACAGTGTGTATCTATTGTCAAACATTCCCAGTAATTGGAGGTCTATAAATAAAAGTTTTCTACCTAGAATCTATATCTTCTTTTTTTTTTTTTTTTTTGGTTCAATTTATAATGACGTGATGGAAGCCTAGAAATAACTGTATTCAAAATAAAAGTTTTAGAAAGCCACAGACAGACGCATACAGGCGTTCTATACACTAAACTATTTTCTAGTATTGTTAGACATAGGTCTAAGCTTTGCCCTTTATGTGCTTGTATATAGTGAAAGACAATATGTCTAAGCTTTGCCCTTGATGTGCTTGTATATAATGAAAGACAATATGTCTAAGCTTTGCCCTTGATGTGCTTGTATATAGTGAAAGACAATATGTCTAAGCTTTGCCCTTTATGTGCTTGTATATAGTGAAAGACAATATGTCTAAGCTTTGCCCTTTATGTGATTGTATATAGTGAAAGACAGTCGAGCTTACTTTAGTACTCTGATGCAACCATCAGTCTCTCTGCAACCTCAAGACCCAGCAGTGATAAACGTACACTTAATAAATATAGTCCTACTTTGTTACGTCTGTTTTGTTTTTTAACAGCATCTGCTCTTCAATAGAATCTAACCCTAACCAAAATCTCCAAACATATAGCTTTTGAAATGAATCGTTTAACCATTTGACGGATGAATTCTTTGTATGGTGAACCGACTGTCCGGAAAACAATTTTCAGGAACAACTAATGAGCTAGTTTTGTGTGATCCATTTGTCGTGACGTCATGTAACAATGTTTTACACTTTCGGTTTCTTCTAAATGGAAATAAATTACAACTAAGAATACATGCCTGCATCCAGGAACCATCATAAATCAATGACATAATAGCTAAACCACTGGTTCCCGAAGTGTGCACCGAAGCCGCTGATTCTGCACTGAAGCAATGCAATGTGGTTGTATTTAGACGCAGCCTTTCGGGGTGGTTAACAGGGGACACCGCCCAAGACGCCACGCCTTGGGGGGAGTGCAGCGATATGGAGATTCTTTAGTCATGTGTAGTGTCCATAAGAGTCGAACTTGCACCCTAATTTGACCAAAAGGAAAGATTTGACCCAGGGGCCAGGAGGTCTTTCATTAACTAGTCAATCATTCACATTTGTTTATTTTAAGTCACGACTCTTTGAGCAACCGCCGGTTCCACCTCCCCGGAGACATCGAGACTTAGATCTAACCTATGTAAGTGTAAGCTTTCTTGCCTAACAGCGGAGTCAATAATGTAAAGATCGATGAAGGTGATGTGGTAATCAGAACGAAGCACCTGTCTTCAGTGTACACTACCTTGTGTTAAAAACTCAACTAGCTTTAGGTGACCAGCATGTTAAACGTTGTTGATGCTCAACCAAAACCCGCCTGGACACTCCAGGTGATGCTTACCGTGATAAGACATGGAGCTTTCAATGTCTAAAGCAGCGTTATTGGATGAAATAGGTGGATGTACTAAAACTAATCTATATATAAGTACAAAAAGAAAACGATGCACTCGGTGATAATTTTGCAATGCATGTGTATCAAGGATTGGTCTTTTTAACCACATAGATGTTGCACAGAAGCAAGCAAAATATATATAGGCCTATAAAAAAAAAGAGCCTGTTAAAAAATACAATCATAGCTCATCCAAGGGGCACATATCCACATTTATAACAATATCTTTCAATATTGTATAATTATCTCTAACATCCAACACTGGCAAAGTGGCAGAAAAAAATGATCAATAACCGACTTTATTGGTGGCTAGAAAGTACTTGCTCACTCCACAATGCACAAGCTGGCTTCAGGAAAGCAAGTAGAACAGAAGACCACCTCAAGCCCAAGAGAGTTGACAACACTAATTGTGATAATCTATCAGATGATATCAAAATTAAATATCAATATCACACTACAGTGGATCCCTGGACACATTGGATTATGGGAAATGAATAGGCAGACAAGCTATCAAAGGCAGGGTCATCCATGGAACAACCAGATAGACCTGTTAGCTACCTCACCCTAAGGTCAATGTTAGTCAACAATCAAAAAGAGGAGTGGCTCAACCAATGGGTAACAGGAAACACAGGCAGAGCCATGTACAAAGAAATGACTAGGCCTAACAAACTGCACAGTATTAACTTCCTCCCCCGCAAAGAACAATCTACAATTTTCTAACTAAGAACAGGACATACACCTCTATTAAATTACCATCTGAACAAAATAAACTCCACACAACTCCCCCTTTGCAGACACTGCGCCCACCCTTATGAAACTGTAAATCATATCCTCCTTGAATGCCCCTCCCTAATCCACCTTAGGCAGACCCTACTTCCACTACAGCCCAACATAACCAACACCCTGTATGGCAGTGCTGAACAACTGAAGAAAACAGCACACTTTTTTTCCTTGGCACAGTCTGCAAAAGAGCTCACAGCTCAGCAGCAATAAAGCTGGCTAGAAGAAGAATATTGTATAATTTATTTCCTTTTTCCAATATTAATTCAAATAATTAATTTTATTATCACTAAATAAATTGGTTAAAATTGATGTTTTTTTATTCCCAAATCATGTTTTGTTAGGTACAATAAATACTTGTGTCAAGTTTCAACTTGATCAGAAAATGGGTATGGCAGATGTGTACGAAATTGTACCAGACAGACAAAGAGTGAGTTAATATATAGGCTGTCTAAAAAGATTGTCTCTCAAGATGTGAACACAGCAAAGGGGACAAATGGGGTGTACTCAAAATAATTTTAGGTGCACCATTGGTAAAAAGATAATTAAACGGGGACCATGATCCAATAAATGTTTGATAATTGTTTCATAGATCTAGTTTGTTTGTAAAACAAAAAGTACAATTACAATTCAAAATGATATTTATTTTAGAACTGCACTGCATTTCAAAAAAAGTATTTTTTAAGAAACAAATGTTTGATATGCATCTCATTTGTTGGTAAATGCCTATTATCTTAGCCTATTATGTGAGTCCAGATTGTCTTACATGGAGAAAAATAAAGTTTGAAAATGTAGTTAACCAACCAAACTTTTTCTTTGAAGTTACCATGTGAAGTTATCATGCAAGCAATGCTGTATCTATATCCCAATATAAACACTGTTTGTGTCATTACATGCTGACTAAAGGACTTTGGTTTTGATAGTTTTTTTTTTTATCTTGGGTGTGGTGCTTCAAGTTTTTTATCATTTGTTTATATACATTTATCATGTGCATCTGATGCTGTCATGGCTGAGTGGTTAAAAGCATTTGGCATTCAACTGAGGGGTCTCAGCCTAGGTTCAAATATCAGTGAAGACTGTGATTTTGAATTTCAGGGTTTTTGGGATATCTTAAAGTCCACCCAACACTAGTGAGTACCTGACATTAGTTGGGGAAAGTTAAGATTGGTCAATGATGTGCTGGCCACATGATAGTACCCTCTATAGACAATGACCATTTTTTTTGTGTGGACTATGGTGTGTATTTCAAGGTCTAAAAGAGGTTCTTTTCAAATCTAGACTTTGACAGAGTCAATTCAATCTAGATCTAGAATTGGAGTCAATTTTAAATTTATTAATTACAGACCTAATGAAAATTAATTGTTTAGACTGGAGTGATCATATTGTCAAGGATATGTGGCTGCCTCTCTTGCTCTGTTACCTATAAATCTACACATCTAGGCTATATATACTATCCAAAATAGTAGATCTAGAAAATAATCTAGATTTATATAATAGATCTAGAAATCTGAGTATTCAAGACTTTTGTTGCACACAATCATAGTCAATGAGTCATCCCTGTGCATATTGTGAATGAGATCAATAGACCTTCTGATTAAGTTTTAAGTTACTTTCAGTTTCTGTCTTAGGTGTTACATGTTAGAGTATTTGTTCATCATATAATAATATAGATCTAGATCTAAATTATTCTAAATATAGTCAATATACTTCAAAAATCAATACAGATCTCTAGAGAGTATTGTACTATTTATACTCCTAAGTAATAGAGACGTTTATTATCTAGATTAATTTGGAACTAGATACATAGATTGATAAATCTATCTAGATTATATAATCTATAAAGTATAAATTATAAAGACAGTAGATTTGAGTAGAGTGTATAGATTTATGATCTTAAATATTCTAATTCTAAATATAGACATCTACATGATCTAGATCAGGGGTCTCAAACTCATATCAG
Source organism: Biomphalaria straminea (assembly GCA_021533235.1). Taxonomy (NCBI): domain Eukaryota; kingdom Metazoa; phylum Mollusca; class Gastropoda; family Planorbidae; genus Biomphalaria; species Biomphalaria straminea. The sequence continues at coordinate 94,338 of JADKLZ010032915.1, forward strand.
CATGTGGGCCGCAGTCGAAAGTAACAACCAGTCGGCGGGCCGCACAACGAAAAGAGAATTTATTTTATAATATTTTACGAACACTACTGTCACTGCAGTCAAATGCTAAAATAAAGTTTTGTAATTAGTCATTACGTTAGGTTAGTTTATTACATGCACATGCAGTTTATTTTACAAAAAAAAAAAAAGTTGACGTTGTCTCTGTCACTAATGAAAAAGCAG
>JADKLZ010032915.1:140065-154678 GCA_021533235.1 Biomphalaria straminea
CGTCACGTAGAATTGTTCACCTGACCCCTATTTGCTTTTCGTTTTAATTGCGGTCTAGACGTTTAATTAACATATATGCCTATTCCATCATGCCGAATCATATCAATATTATGGCCAACCATCTTCCTATACCCCCCCCCCACTTTTTTTTAAACCTATAGGGCCCTACCCATTCAGCTGGGTAGCCTACTGTAGTAAAGTCTTGTTAACATCTAGATCTAGTTGAGTGTTCAATGTAATGGCAGCTCTAGAAGTAATAAAACTAAAAGTAGGCATATATTATGGTGAAAAAAAAGGTTGCCTATCAGGTCCAGTATTATGAATTGCGGGGCCTAATTTAATGTATGCTTGCAATGCCCCCTCTTATATTTCTTTTACGATAACAATTATTAGGCCTACTATTAATTTGATTATATTACTAACATTTGTTATACAGCATGCCAAAACGTCTCATGTGTGGCCAATTATATATAAGTGAAGGAAAGCGCTCGCAAGGTGGTCAAAGAAAGCGCTTCAGGGACACCCTCGACCATGGGCGCCCGCAGGATTTTTTGCAGGGGGGTGCAAGCACTGGCGGATCCGGGGGGGCGGTAGGGGGGATCATCCCCCACTCGGCCCCCTCCCCCCCCCCCCGAGAAGTAATGAAGAAACTTAAGAATTAAGATATGTAATGTAAAGCCGTATTCTGTAATAACTCCCAAAATCCAAACGTGTTTTTTTTTTCTCGGCGGTAACAACTCAATATCATCCAATATCATGTTTTTCTGCCAGTAGTCTCTCCTTCCTCAAGATGACATCTCTGACGTGTTCCTCGGGATGGTCAAGATGGTTTTTCACTATGCCATTAATGTTACTGCTAAGCTGCTGTTGAGCGGCCACTATGTTAAGTTGGAAAGACTGCATTACCATAGAAACTGGTTCAAGAACAGATGAATAATTGACGGCAATGAAAAGACAAATCAGAAACACAAGAGGAGGAGACATTTACTACACAAGTGCAGTTTATCAGGTTCACTTGCAGTCGTTATTTTAAGATCCGCCAAACAGTCAATGATCTCTAAGTTGAGACTTTAAGCTTGAATAGATTTGTATTTTTTAGTTCATTGTGTCTCACACAAAGAGGTAAATGTAGTACCAACGCTATTTCTAGGGACTGATACGGAAGAAGATTTCTAGCCATCACGGGGCAGCCTTGGCCGAGTAGTTTTCTTAAGACTTAGAAGACTAAATTTTCATAAATATTAATTTATTAAACTCTTGCATTAATAATGCACACGTTTCCGTAGGGGGGTACATGATAGTGCACTTGCACCCTCCCTGGATTCTGACTGAATCTACATCTATGTAATACAAAAATAACAGATCTTGAAGATTATTTCATTATTTAAAAAATGGCTAAAATGTGGTTACTCGGAATTCAGAGGCGCGCACATACATGGTTGGCCATCTATTCCATACACCTTATTTACTTATTTCTACTACTACTTTAACCAGTGGATGCACTACTTGTTCAGTTGCTACTTAGAAATTAATTGATTTGAAGATGCGAAAAAATGGCTAGAATTTGGCTACTCAAAATCCATGGGGGTGCAAGTGCACCCCTTTGCATCCCCCTGCGGGCGACCATGTTTGCACCCCCATGGATTCTGTCTAAATCTACATCTACGTAATAAAAACACATCTGGATGATGTATTTTATTATAAAATATTTTTTTTAAATTGGCTACAATGTGACTACTCACAATTCAAAGGCACGCACGTACATAGTTGGCAATTCATTCCATAGGCCTACGCCTGAGCTAATCTACTACTACATTAACCAATGGAAGCACTTACATGTTCAGCTGCTACTTAAAAGTTAATTGATTTGGTGGTGCGAAAAAATTACTAAAATTTGACTACTCAGAATCCAGGGGGGTGCAAGTGCACCCCTTGCACCCCCCTGCGGGCGCCCATGCCCTCGACAAAGCTTCTCTAAAGGCGTTCAACATATTGACCTAGGCAACTGGGAGACAGAGGCACATGACAGAGCATCATGGCGCCGCGCTGTGAGATCCGGCGCACATGTTGCTGAGGAAAATAGAACAACATAACTCAAATGTGCCTGTGAATTAAATAAAGTCTTGACTGATAATGACATGCTTAATGTAAACTGCGGAACTCCTGCCAGGTGCGGGACCAGCTAGATTGGAGCAATCGGTCGAATCGGTCTACAGCCGACACCTTTTGCCTACACACACACACACACACACACACACAAACACAACTTCATTTAAAAAACAAGGTTACAAAGACAGTTTGTGTGGAAACTCAAAATCGGCCCCCGAAGTGGTACACCTAGGTAGGTAACTAAAGGCAGGTTTCAATATTTTCAAAAAGAACATATCAGAAAGTAATTCTATCAAAGACAAGAGAAGAATGGAGAAAGAAGGTTGACAGATCTTGTGCGGTCCAGCAGACCAAATGATAGGTGAAAGACGAAATTAATTAAGTGAATGTGAAGTTAGATGTGAGCCTGGCCTAACTGATGTCTTTTAATGAATCATTGTTATTGATAGGCTACGTGTTAGAGAAGGATGAGCCCGTGATGAGTTTAGGCCTACTGTATATATTTATATCCACCCTTACGGCTAGGGGCCCGGAAAAGGCGCTTGTCCAGGACCCCGCGCACTGCTAGGTCCGTCCTAGGTCTTAATGTTCAAGAAAAAAACATTTCTGTAAAATAATAATAATTATTATTATTATTGTCCAACTTATATGAGTTATATGCATACGACTAGATCTAAATAGATTATTTCTCTTTAGAAAAAAAGTAATTTTTTGTGTGTGTAAATGTAGTAGACTCCAGTTAGTATGACATAACTAAACTTATCTTAATAGCAATACAAATAATGTAGGCACTCGGAAATAATTTTTTTTTTTTTTTTTTTACAAAAATCGAAAACCATTTGCATAAATATGTTACAACTATGGTAAACAGACTTTCTGCTATTCTTTCTGAAAATATTGAAACCTGCTTTTTTACCTGTTTGGGTGTACCACTTCGGGGCCGATTTTGAGTTTGTTTACACACAAATCGTCTTTGTAACCTTGTTCATATTTGACCCAAATTCCACTATTACTCCCTTGATGGACGTCCGTAAACAGATTATTATATGGGACAATCGGGAGGGGATTTTTCCCCCGATACAGTTCAAGGTCACTTTTGTTGCGGCTGCGCAAAGAAAAATATTTTTCCAGGAATCATCCTCAGGTCTATGTAGGTCAGCTCTTGTGACTTTAGACACAAGGAGGTCGATTCAACAAACTCTACGGATCTGTAACTTTAAATTCTCTGTTGTCTGGACTGCGTGTACAATTCGATACGGAATAGTGACTATACATCTAGATCTCTATCTAGATATTGAAAGTGTAATATTACTCCGAAAAAAATGGCTTCTGTAACTTGTAAGCAAATGATCTAAGACCCTAATATCTATTCAGACTATTCAGTATTCTAATTCTAGAGTCTACTTTCACTTTCACAATTGCATGAAATCACAATATTTTGTATATTTGTTATTCTTAGTCCAGTCAGTCTAGAGTTAAAGTAAAGTCTAATAGATCTAGCTAGATATAGAGTACAGCGTCTAGAGTAGATCTAGTGAAATCTAGTGCAGAATTTTAAGGCTCTAAAGTGACTAAGTCACTAAAGTAGCCTCTATTCAACTCTATTGCTCTATCTAGTCAATCTAGAGAATAAGACAAGACTAGATTAGAACGACTAGAAATTCTTAAATCTTAAAGTAGAAAGTAGATTTAGAATTAGAATATTAAAGATTAAAAGATCTTAAATCTATAGTCTATACACTCTACTCAACTATACTGTCTTTATAATTTATACTTTATAGATTGAGATCTATATAATCTAGATATAGATTTATCAATCTATGTATCTTACTATCTAGTTCTAAATTAATCTAGATAATAAACGTCTAAGTCTCTATTAGTATTAGGCGTATAAATAGTATAATACTCTCTAGAGATCTGTATTGATTTTTGAAGTATACTGACTATATTTAGAATAATTTAGATCTAGATCTATATTATTATAATATTTGATGAACAAATACTCTAGATTCTAGATTAAATATATAGATCTAATTATAATAATATAATATACATTATACAGTCTAGAGTCTAGAAAAAGACTAGATCTAGATTCCTAGATATACATTCTACGATTCTAGATATAGATTATTGAAAAAAAAAAATCAAACACCTAAGACAGAAACTGAAAGTAACTTAAAACTTAATCAGAAGGTCTGTTGATCTCATTCACAATAAGCACAGGGATGACTCATTGACTATGATTGTGTGCAACAAAAGTCTTGAATAGTCAGATTTCTAGATCTATTATATAAATCTAGATTATTTTCTAGATCTACTATTTTGGATAGTAGCCTAGATTTGTAGATTTATAGGTACCAGAGCAAGAGAGGCAGCCACATATCCTTGACAATATAATCACTCCAGTCTAAACAATTAATTTTCATTAGGTCTGTAATTAATAAAATAGACTCCAATTCTAGATCTAGATTGAATTGAATTTGTCAAAGTCTAGATTTGAAAATAACCTCTTTTAGACTTTGAAATACACACCATAGTCCACATAAAAAAAAGGGTCATTTTCTATAGAGGGCACTATCATGTGGCCAGCACATCATTGACCAAACTTAACTTTCCTCAACTAATGTCAGGTACTCACTAGTGTTGGTTGGACTTAACTTAAAGATATCCCAAAAATCCTGAAATTCAAAATCACAGTCTTCACTGAGATTTGAACCTAGGCTGAGACCCCTCAGTTGAATGCCAAATGCTTTTAACCACTCAGCCATGACAGCATCAGATGCACATGATAAAAATGTATATAAACAAATGATAAAAAACTTGAAGCACCACGCCCAAGATAAAAAAAAACAACTATCAAAACCAAAGTCCTTTAGTCAGTATGTAATGACACAAATAGTGTTTATATTGGGATATAGATACAGCATTGCTTACATGATAACTTCACATGGTAACTTCAGAGAAAAAGTTTGGTGTTAAGTTGATTGGTTAACTACATTTTCAAACTTTATTTTTCTCCATGTAAGACAATCTGGACTCACATAATAGGCTAAGATAATAGGCATTTACCAACAAATGAGATGCATATCAAACATTTGTTTCTTAAAAAAATACTTTTTTTGAAATGCAGTGCAGTTCTAAAATAAATATCATTTTGAATTGTAATTGTACATTTTGTTTTACAAATAAACTAGATCTATGAAACAATTATCAAACATTTATTGGATCATGGTCCCCATTTAATTATTTTTTGCCAATGGTGCACCTAAAATTATTTTGAGTACACCCCATTTTTCCTCCCTTGCTGTGTTAACATCTCGAGAGACAATCTTTTTAGAAAGCCTATATATTAACTCACTCTCTGTTTGTCTGGTACAATTTCGTACACATCTGCCATACCCATTTTCTGATCAAGTTGAAACTTGACACAAGTATTTATTGTACCTAACAAAACATGATTTGGGAATAAAAAACATCAATTTTAACCAATTTATTTAGTGGTAATAAAATTAATTACTGGAATTGATGTTGGAAAAAGGAAATAACATATAGAATATTGAGAGATATTTTTATAAATGTGGAGGTGTTCCCCTTGGATGATCTATGATTGTATCTTTTAAAAGGCTCTTAATATATATGTGGTTAAAAAGACCAATCCTTGATACACATGCATGATAGGCCTACCCTATTGCCAAAATTATTACCGAGTGCATCCTTTTCTTTTTGTATTTTTATATATATTGTTACATCTCCAGTGGCGAACGCAAATGTGTTTACGTGTGAGACCCACTGACATGGACAGGCGAGGCGGGTCACAGGTCAACGGCTGTACCTGTACCTGTGCTCCGCGCATGACCCGAGCTTGGAAGGACGAGAATGTGTGATCTGAGTGTGTGTTTTGACAGTTAGATGTAGTCCAGAGAGAAAGACAGTGATAGTTAGAACTGTGTGTTAGAATAAGAAGTTTTAAAAATGTAGCTGTACGCGTTATAGATGATTGTCATGATGGTCGTGTTAGTTAGGAGTTCCATTGTGTTATCAAGCATTTGAAATAAGTGTAAACAATTGTGTGTAATGGCTGTGGTGTTGTATTTGTTAATAAACCGCCACTGTGTTTAATGAAGCTCTTGTTAAGTTCTTGTATTAGTTGTGTTGTTGCTAAGCAGTGTGAGCAGAAGGCCAGAAAAGTGAAGTTCGTTACAATATAGATTAGTTTGAGTACATCCACCTATTTCATCCAGTAACGCTGCTTAGACATTGAATGCTCCATGTTATCACCTGGAGTGTCCTTGAAAATGGCGGGTTTTGGTTGAGCATCAAGAACGTTTGCTGGTCACCTAAAGCTAGTTGAGTTTCTAACGCAAGGTAGTGTTCACTGAAGACGTATGCTTCGTTCTGATTACGACATCACATTCATCGATCTTTACATTATTGACTCCGCTGTTACGCAAGAAGGCTTATATAGGTTAGATCTACGTCTCGATGTCGCCGGGGAGGTGGAATCAGCTTGGCTCAAGGAGTCGTGACTTCAACAAATGAGAATGATCAACTAGTTAATGAAAGACCTCCTGGCCCCTGGGTCAAATCTTTCCTTTTGGTCAAAATAGGGTGCAAGCTCGACTCTTATGGACACTACATATGACTAAAGAATCTCGATATCGCTGCACTCCCCCCAAGGCGTGGCGTCTTGGGCGGTCTCCCCTGTTAACCACCCCGAAAGGCCGCGTCTAAATACAACCACATTGCATTGCTTCAGTGCAGAATCAGCGGCCTCGGTGCACACCGCGGGAACCAGTGGTTTAGCTATGTCATTGATTTATGATGGTTCCTGGATGCAGGCGTGTATTCTTAGTTGTCATTTATTTCCATTCAGAAGAAACCGAAAGTGTAAAACACTGTTCCATGACGTCACGACAAATGGATCACAAATAACGGGCTCATTATTTGTTCCTGAGAATTGTTTTCCGGACAGTCGGTTCACCATACAAAGAATTCATCCGTCAAATGGTTAAACGATTCATTTCAAAAGCTCTGTAACGTGTTTGGACATTTGGGTCAGGGTTACATTATATTGAAGACCAGATGCTATTAAAAAAAAAAGACACAATAAAAAGTATGGCTATACCGGTATTTTAAAATGTACATTTATCACTTCTGGGTCCTGAGGTTGCAGAGAGACTGATTGTTGTATCAAAGTACTGCTAAAGTAAGCTCGACTGTCTTTCACTATATACAAGCACATAAAGGGCAAAGCTTAGACCTATTTTCTTCAAGTTCAGACAAGCACATAAAGGGCAAAGCTTAGACCTATGTCTAACAATACTAGAAAATAGTTTAGTGTATAGAACGCCTTTATGCGTCTGTCTGTGGCTTTCTAAAACTTTTGTTTTGTATACAGTTATTTCTCAGCTTCCATCACGTCATTATAAATTGAACAAAAAAAAAAAAAGAAGTTATATATATTCTAGGTCGTGAACTTGTATTTATAGACCTCAAATTATTGGGAATATTTGACAATAGAAACCCACACACACATTGTTGGGTACGTATCACATCAATGATGACATCTAATAGTTTAATGGCGGGGTATTTCTACTTTAGTTTACAGTATGTCTTTAAGAACACAATATTGCTAAAATCCAATGTGTTTTGTTTATATTTTTCCAATATTCATTAAGATTTTTACATCCTAGACCAGACCTCCCTTTGGACGGCAGGAGGGGGTGGCGTCGGGCAGGATTTGATCCCGGGGGCGATTGAGACCATCAAACGACTGTCTATAGCCCATGCCATACCACACAACCAGGCAGCCCTGGCTTGATTGTAATAGAGTTGTTTCTGTGAGAATGGAAGTCTGTGTGTGTGTGTTTGTGCGTGTAGAACACGTTATGTTGCGACATTAATGACCAACACCCGTAAACCAAGGTTTGCGCCTAGAAATATTGGTCACCACACTTATTGTACAGTACACTGTTTCGGTGACTCCTGCCATACACACACCACAAAGTTTTTTCTTTTCTAACCAGCCAAATGTCGCTATCTTATTACATAAACGCTCCACGTCCATGATTGCCATCATTTTTATGCTCCACCGGTCGAGTATGCTACTTGGATTCTCATTCACCACGAGCTGCTTAAACAAAATATATCTTTGTGTGATGATATACAATAGTATTAATGTTGTAGCTTTCCCAACTAGCAGAATACGTGGGAGCGCCACACCGAGAGAGTCGTTCTTAGAAATGGTTTATTGTTAATAACACCTTTCCCAATAATAGATGTCTCTATGTGTGTGTCTGTGCGCAACACTTAATTGTGTTGTTAAAAGTTCTGATACTGTGATGTTATGCAGATAAAGAAGAGAAAGAGAATGGGGGAGAGAGGGGGAAGCCTGAGCTACAAGTACATACAAGTAACTGGTGAAGTAACCAAACAAAGAATTTCTGAAGTGCCTATGAAGATAGGAGAGAAGGACATTTTTTTAGTTGGGATCATTGTCTGTGTATATCTTTATAATATTGTATTTGTTATCAGTCTGTTAGGATGTGTTGGTTTAATGCGAATCTATCAGTGAATGTTTGTGTGCAAGTTTGCCATTGGCCTGGGAGTTATGTCAGACTGTTATGACATAATTGTAACAGTATTGATTACCGACACATAAGTGTGTATATAATGTCCGACCTTAGTGATCTGTAAAGGATGGGGGTGTGGCGTTCATGGCACACTGACTGGCTGGGCTAATAGTATATAGTGTAGATTATAGGAGCATCTGTTGTTATGTACAAAGCTTATATGAACTCTGTCGGTCTGTAATAGTCTGTAAGTTTGTCTGATATAAAGTGTGAATACATTAGTTATAACCCAATCTCGGATCAAGAAGAAACTTGTAACAACTATTCATTGGCGAGATAATACATAAATCAATTTTTAAAAAGTCAATTACTTACTAGTATTTTTTTTTCTTTTGTTTCATACCAATAAAGGAAATTAATTATTCAGTACCGGTATTCAGAAATATGGCTAAATATTAGGGTTTTGTCCCTTAGATAATAAATACGTTATTTCTCCCATTCTTGGTTCAAGTTGAAACTTCAAACAATTTTTTATTGTAACTTACAAAACATGAATCAATAATAAAATTAAGCAATTAGTCAATTAATTATTGTTTATTAATTATTTTGTTTAATATTGAAGAAGGGAAATAACTTCTACAATACACTATTTTATTTAAATTATTTTTTCTATATTTGAATGAGTATTGTGTTAGATTAAGATCTATTGGCTTTTAGTTTCTTACAAAGCTTACAACATGTCAATGTCTGGTACAAATCTTGTACACATTATTTCTCCCACTTCCCTTTCTCTGATCAAGTTGAAACTTTGCACAATTATTGATTGGCAATGACAACACATGAATCAATTGAAATATTGAGCAATTATTTTATCAATTAGTTGCAATTAACTCTTTCTCTCCTAACTGACGATACCAACGTTGATTCCATCAGAATGTGTTAAATACCGGTAATTACGGAGAGAAAGAGTTAATTTCATTTACATATAGACAAGTACTAGCTAAGGGGAGACAAAACTTTTGTAGAGAATTAGGTCATAGGTTAAAAACATGAAACTAACAAAAGCGTTAAATCCTTCTGTTATCATAAGTAATTGTATATCTCAGTGGCACCAGCTTTCTATCGAGGCGCTTGAGTCCTCAAGTTTGAATTTAGACTTAGCAACTTTACCTTTTTTAAAATATTATTTTTAAAAAAATACATTACTTGCAGAGTGTCTTTATAAGTATCTGTGATGTGAGTCGGTGAAAGAAAGAATGCATTGAAACTATTACTATTACAATTAAGTCCTAATTTGTTTTCCTTTTCCTGCGCACAATTCTGAAACAATATAGAGATTGAGTACAAATATGCACTGTATTGTATTATAGCAACAATAGAACAGAGTTCAAATAAATAGCATATGATTTAAAACTTATCATTTCACCCAGAACAATGTTTAATTCTTTACATACTGATAAAATAATTCTCAATCTAGTTATCTCCTTTATTTGAAAGGAAATGTAGGTTGTTTTTTTTTAATTTATCATATTGGGTCCCTGATATAGGATCAAACTAACAGAAGACATTTAGATTCTACCAAAAAAAAATGAAATAACACTTAAAAACAACTCTTGCATATCCAACCTTTCTATAACCAGATTATGTGAAGTTGCAAAATAACAATAGAAAACAGAAAGTATACAACTATTGATTTACTCTTCAGCTTTTATAACTGTGTTTGACATTTTCATTTTCTCATGATTATTGATCATGGATATGTGGTTAAAAGAGATTTTAAAAATATTCAAACTCGTGTATGTTAAAATCAGGAAATAGCTGTGACAGATGTTACTTACAAATATTTTTTTTTTTTTGTCCCGAGTTTATAACTAAATTCTGGGACCAGTGCAGTATTCAATATCATTCCTTGGAGTTCTCATCCCAGTCAGAATGTTTTGGGCTTATTAACAACTCCATTCACTTAGATAGATATTGATTTTTTTTTAATTTTAAACCTAGCTAGAGAAATAAGTGATAACGTTATAATGAGATGAAGAAAATTTGTTTTCATTCTCCTCTAGGTGGGGACAGAGGGACAATACCTCAATATTTTCTGTGACTCAAACCCAGAATTGTCTTTAGAATCAATTAACTTTCATACAGAAGTGGTGGCTGAAGTCTCTGCCTCTTTCCTGACCTCTTGGAGAAATCCTTTTCAGAGCACATATGTATTTATGGGGCCTGGCTAGCCCTATCTGGGACCAGGAACTAAGACAGTGGCACTTTTATTTGTATTTAATTACTATAACAGTAACATTTTAGAAGACTAAAAGTAGTCTTGTAACTATTTATGTGTAAAAACAAGTGACATGAGATTTACAATAGCATTTTTATTTTAAAATCTAGGCCAGTTACAAATCGAGCGAATGAGAGATTACAAACAATAGCTAATGTTCCTACTAGAAGCTGCCTAAAACAACATCATTAAAAAAAATTATGAAGTACCACAAAGATTATACCAGCCATATTAGATACTTAATAATGAGCGCAATGATTAAAAATAAATAACTTAGCACTAGTACTCATCTTTTCCCCCTCCATTTTGTTTCCACCCCTTCTTTATATGTCTTTGGTTTAAAAAAAAAGCAGGTTGATAAATAAAAAAATACTTTGTTTTCTAGTACTGTCAGAATTTATTTGGATTAAAACTTTCTTTGTCCAATCTACAGCATTGGTACATAGAGGTCATGGCGCATATGAGCCTCCTGACATGGTAAGTCTTCCAATATATTTTGTAAAGCTTATGTTGAGCCTTTTAAAAAATTGAGCTTTTCACTGACACCTACATATGTTTATATAGTTTAAGTATACATTTAATTATTTTTAGTGGCATACAAATAGGTTTATGTCACTGGCACAACTGAACATACTTTAATGTCAGACATTAGACTTGAATATTTAAAGGGATTTGATCTTTCAATGTTTGGCTACTATTTAATAGTAATTAAATAGTATGTTTAGTAATCTACTACTACAATCTGACCTACTTTCAAGATGCAACTGAACATTTTTGAAGAGGGCTGTTACTATTATAGTCTTATTTTTCTACAACTGTGAAAATGTTTGTCTTGTTGAGACTTGTATTTCTATAATTTTTCTATTAACATATTTGCATATTGCTGTTGGAACCTGATCTTTTAATAAAGATCTTAATTCTAATGAAATTAGTTGTCATCAGGTTTTATTGTTGACTACTTAATGAAGATGTTAAGATTTACTATGTTGCTGAATTTGTTGGTACCACAAAAAACTCTTAATTTCTATGTCTCTGTGTATATCCCTTTCTAAAACTCTTAAAATATAATACATATTAATTGTAGCTTGTAAAACATATACCTCAATACTAGAAAATATTTTCTAAGAATGGAATGTTAAATGTGGACAATTTTATTTCACCCTTTATACCTATTGTCTGTACATAACCAGCTCATCAGAGTTACTGCAGCAGACATTATGGTATCAATCAAAACTAATACAGTCAGTTGAATGGGAGAGAGGATTTCAAGAACAAAGTCACACAATATAGTAGTGGTTATCCATGGTTTTATATAAATGTAATTTTATCCACTGTATTGTGTTCTAGGTTAAACATAACATTACCTTGAAAAGACATGCTTAATGCTATTCTACTGTGGCCTAAATTTATATTTGATCACATAGTGACACATTTTCTTTAAAAAAAAAAAAGCAATACACAAAGAACAATTCTTTATCTTTCAAATGTGTTCAGTAAAAAGAAATTAACCTTTGAATGATAGTACCTTAAAAAAAAAGACAAATATGGACTATTACTGTCCTCACCTTCACCTATCCCTTAGTCTGTTGAATCTTTGGGGCACCACATAAGATCTGTTGACTGTCCTCCTCCATTCCTCTGTCTTTTGCCTTGGATAGAATCTCCCTCAATAGCAGGCCCATCCATTCCTTCATGCCTGCATCTTTTTCTTTTTTCTGGTACTGTTCCCCGCAGGAAGGTATTTCTGAGCCCTTGAGGACCTTGTAATATTACTCTAGAATTTTAGTTTGTGTTTTTTGAAAGTAGTTAGCAGGTCATCATGGGTTCCAGTCCCTCAACTAATCCTGTTTCTTATCTCTTTGTTTGTGATGCAGTCTTTTTATGTGATACCGGGGGTACCTTGGATTTTTCAGTAGCATCCCAATTTCATTGAGAGGATCCTCCTCTCTAGTTCTAGTCCAAGATTCACAAGCATATAAGAATGTGGCGATAACCAGGGCTATCACTGTTATGTCATAAATGAAAACCTTTACTGATTGACAGGGAACATTCAGACTTAAACTATTGGTACTTACCAGCTTTGTTCATTGAAAAAATTTCTTCAACACAATTATTTATTTATAATTAAACTTTGAATGATTTGACAATTTTTTTTTTAGGTTAACCTGCCTTTCTCAGCTCACATACCTGGGGGTCTAGTTGTTGGCACAGAAATCATTATTACTGGCAGAACTGACCCTAAATTTGATAAGTAAGATTAAGTATCTAAATGTAATAAAATTGATCATGTTTTGTCTAGAAGCTAGGAAATTAAATACACTTTGAACATATCAAAATGTTTGTTTATAACATATAAGTAGAACTGGCCAAAGTGACTGATGTTAGTCATTGTGTAGTAGAGCTAGAACCAAGACCATTAGTTATAGTCGTATAGACCTGTGACATGGCAAAGAGCTATTGGTCTAAACTGCCCACAGTTTGTGACACTGCAAGTCAGTGTTCAGTCCTTCTATGACTTGCTAGAACTGACCAAAATTACTTGTGTTAGTCAATGTGTGTGATGTGAGGCTGAGAGGATTAAGCCTCTTAGCTAAAGGGCTTCCTAAAGGCTGCATGGAGGGGGGGGGGGGGGGGGCCCCCAGATAGCCACACCTCTACGGACAGGTCCAAAAAAGAGTTGTGACCATAGTGCACTAAACATGCTGTAAGCAAGAAAAGGTCTGAAATACAAAACAATGAAATAAAATATTTGATATTAAATATATTCAAGATCTTTGGAATTTTTTGTTGTTAGCCTGACCATAAACATGACATAATGAAAGTGTATACAAGTTGCATTAGGAGGAGTAGTGGCAGAGTTGCACAGTGCTTGGCTTCTGAACTGAGGGGTTGGGTTTGAATCCTGGTGAAGACTGGGATTATTAATTTCTAGATCTTCTGGTGCTTCTGAGTCCACCCAGTTCAAGTTACCTGACATTAGTTGGGTAAAAGTAAAAGCAGTTGGTCAATGTGGTGGCCACATGGTGCCCTTGTTTACCATAGGCCATAGAAAGAAGTGACCTTTACATCCTATGCATTAGGAATCACAAGGTCTGATAGGGATTTAATTGACTTTATTGTAAATATCTATAATATCCTGAAATGGTTTGCTGAAGTGCTTGTTTTATCATAACCTCGTAAAAATTTATTTCAAAATTATGTGATATGATCTTACTAATCCAATAACTTAAAAGTTTTTCTAGCTATCACTGTGCTAATTTTGTGAATATCAAGCTATTTTCAAATATTTTTTTCTTTATGTTTTCAGTTTTAGCGTTAATCTGTGCTATGGCCATAATCTTGATAGCAACACCCCCCTTCACTTCAACCCAAGATTTGGAAGCAAAGTTGTGGTTAGAACTCACAGGTTAAATGGAAAATGGCAGACAGAGGAAAGAAGTGGTGGATTCCCATTTGCCCAGGACAGTAATTTTGAGATCAGAATTGAAGTGAAACAATATGAATATGCGGTATGAATGTTGATTTAATTATTACATAATTGTAAATAATATTACTAACGACACATTTTCATTTTGTTAATGAAAGCGAGGTATGATTTTAATCATCTGCTCTACATAAATCGAGTTATCTAAAAATTAATAAATCACTTGGTGT
>JADKLZ010032915.1:157870-169531 GCA_021533235.1 Biomphalaria straminea
TCTCACAGTTTCTCTGTATCTCAAGTGCTATATGTAAATCTGAATAGAATTTTGAGCCTCTTTTTTTTTTTGTTTATAAAACTTGCCACCTTTTGACTTAGCTGCAAAGACTTGTACAAAATTAAACATTGTTTTAAATTTTTTTTCTTATGTTCACAGATTTACCATCAACCTGGCTTGCGGTCCTCATGATTCCTACAACTTTCCCTTGCACTTTGATGTCAGATTTGCATTTGGGAGTGACAGAAATCAGGTTGTGAGAACCCACAAACAAGGAGGATCTTACGCTACAGAAGAGAGACATCAGGAATATTTTCCCTTTTTTCCTTCTGCAACATTTGAACTGATGATCCTGGTGGAGAAGAATAGCTTTAAGGTAATTGACATGATTATAGTATTTTTCATAATGTAATGTGCCTGCCATCAGCTGTAGCTTTCTTTTAGGTCTCAAATGTAAGTGCTGTAGAAGTTGGACACAAATCTTCTGCTGTTTACTTTAAAAGACAGTTGCTGCCCCTGTTGTTCTTGTAATTGCAAGAAAACTTATCTTATACTCACCTACTCTTGAGCAAATCTTGTTTCATATATTTCTAGTTTTAGATACCCAAATTATGTTTTAGTTTTAGATACTTAGTTTTAGATACTTAGATTATGTGAAGTTTTAGATACCTAAATTATGTGAAGTTTTAGATACCTAGATTGTGAAGTTTTAGATATGTAGATTATGTGAAGTGCTGGATACCTAGATTATTTGGAACTTTAGATACCTAGATTATGTGAAGCCACAGCTACCTAGATTATATAAAGTCTTAGATACCCACATTGTGAAGTTTTAGATACCTAGTATATATAAAGCTTTCTATACTTAGATTATATGAAGTTAAAGTTTAAGTGAACTTTTGTGTTTTCAATGTTTCTTTGAAATCTCTTCTTGTTTATATTCCCCAGATTGCTGTGAACAACAAACACTTCACAGAGTTCATTCACAGAATCCTGCCCATACAGAGGACCACCCATGTCATGGTGCTCGGTGATGTTCAGCTGCATGAGGTTCGATTCCAGTGAGGTCCAGCCTGCCCTCAGGTCAAGCTAGTCATCATGGTTGGCTGCCATTCTGTGTAGAGCTAAGCAGATGTTTGCTTAGTTATAATGGAACATAATGTTATTGTTTGTCTTTTCCTGATTTGAACACCTTTGAACTCTAATGCACATTATGACAACATGGCAATACATCTTGATGTTAGTTTTATTTGTTTCCATGACTTTGCAAATCATAGAAATCCTCCATCAAACTTCAAGAAATCTAAAGTAATTACTATTAGCTGAAATCGTAAACACCACAGTTGGGGGTAACAAATAAATAGACAGTAATGGAAATAGAATTATTTATGTGATGCATAAAATACTACCAAGAATGGATCAGAAACTAACTACAACTAATTTGTTGAAGAAAGAAACTATTGTGGACAACTGAAGAAATGGAAAGCTATAACTAAATATAGTTTGAACATAAATATGGAATTAATTTTGAGAACAAGATTCTGTTATTTTGCTCTGCTATTTCTTGTTTTAATATTTTTTTTTACTTATCATGAGATTATATTTATTTCTGTTAATGGAGGGTTAGGCTTATTACAACTATACCAATGACATGTTTACATCTAGTTAATTTGTGAGAAGTCTCTTAAGTTATGATGACTAATTTAAAGTGATGTAAACTATAGAAGGCTAAATATTCTAAGCAAACATTTTTCATAATATTTAGTAAGATCTGATTTTAATAATAATTTAACTTTTACATTGTAAATCAGCTGTTGTAATTTTGTTTTATTCTACTTGCTCTTTGTTTAGTATTTGTAACAGAAACATTCTGTAAGAGATGGAAACTGTAGGCATTATGAAACACACTGACCATCCCCTACTTCAACATCTATGACTGATGTTGAAAGACCTAATGGTTTTCAGTGATTATTTTGTGTAAGGAATCAGTAGATTCTGGTTTGTCCCACGAACTCATGATTTTGATTCTGGTATTGAACATGTATCAAACAAATATTGTAACATATTGACTGAATGATTTTACACAGGTGTTGTGACTATATCAATTTTATCAATATCTATGACTTGTATTTATGCTTTACAGTTTTATTGATGGCAGAAGTACAGGCATACAAAAATTAGTCTTTTTTTTTTTTATATGCAATCATTTGGCAGCGACATTGAATGTCAACTTTCTTAAAGTACACTTAAGAAAGCAAGATCCCTGTTTGTACTAAAAAGGGCCTGCAACTCTTAGTGTTAGTGAGTTATCTAGAGAAATAAGAGGGAGGAGGCTCCACATTAAACAAAATAGCTTTACATTTGTCGTTGTTGCTTCTTTTACACATTTGTTCCAGAATAAAGTGTTGCCAATATTCTATAGGCATAGGCATGCATTTAAACCAAAATTGGCTTCTATTTTTCCTGATTTCATGCTTTTTTTGTGTGTGTGGAGTTGTGTAAAGGCGGTGGTTTGATATTGTATTTAATCTATAAATAAAAAATTAGATTTGGTCTTGGAATGAAACACAAATCATTACACAATATTTATTAGCCTGCATTTAAAACTAGTGAAATAATTTCATTTGCAATCAGTTACAGCTTAGGTTTCTTTAAGTGGAACCAATCATTTGTTTGGACAACATTTAGTGTCTGCTAATTAGTATAGGCCACAAACAAAAGTTAAATCTATTAAATTTTAACACTGTATTGATGGTTGCAAATATTTTCTGACATTTGGTTAAAAAATTGACATTTGCTTTATTGTCTTCTTGGATAATTACCTCTAGGTATTCCAACAGTGTAGACATAAACCTATTGGTTTAACATTCTAAATACAGAGTAGAAAGCAATGAAGGGTACTCATACTTGTTGAACATGTTACAAGTTTTACTCATAATCATCTATATTCTATAGTAGCATATAACCACAATTTTTTTATTATTGACATTTTCTTTTCTCAAACTAAGGTTTTTTTTTTTGGGGTAGTAGTTGAATATTGTTAGGCCAACTTTGAGTTAATGTCTACAATAAAATCATTTTTATATTATCTGTGCCATTAAATTTCGTTGAAATTATTTGATCAGAGATCTGCATTGTAGTCAATAGAATGGAACATATACTTATGGTATATTTTAGAACTTTTAGTGACTGAGTAGTAATTTTTAAAATGTTTAAGTTGAAAAAGTTATTTTAACCTTCTGTTTTAGCTCATACAGTATACCAGGCACATAGTTATATAAACCTTTTAGTATACATAGATTCAGACTAAGCTTGTACAATGGTCTGGGATAGTTTAGAGCCTAAAGATTTAGCTTTAGTTTATGAATTGGTCTGAAACTGAGAATTCTGTAGGACATAGAAGCATGTATTGCTAAATACGTGGGACTGTCACATTCATGTTCAGAACTGAAGACAATATTATTTGGTGTTGAAGTGAAGACAGATACATTTTTGTTTTATCAAATGGCCAAATGTTTATTGATTATTTGAGTTAATGTATTATAGCATTGGTGTGGACAGCACATTGTTTCAATCTACATGTTTTACATGTCATTGTTCTCCTGTTGTTGCCTTGTGTAACCCAGTTAGAAACACCCAGTGACAATGTTGTTTCTATATAGTCTTTAACAATGGTCTCATTAAAAGAATGTTAATCCTTAACTATCTTTGTATTTTCTGTGACTTTTATTTTGTTTATGTTAATTATAGTATTATTATTGAAGACTTTATTGTAGACCTATTGGGCTAATAATGTAATTGATATCCGTTTAAGTGTAGCCTACTGTAATTGTGGATTCAAAAGAAAGAAAATAGACTTGATAGATGAATACATGTGAAACCCTTTATCTAGAGGATCTGTCGTATGAAGGGCACGTTTAGCGAGAACCGACGGGTCCCTTTTCTGTACATTGGGTGTGGCAGAAACCACATCAAGCCAGCTGTATGTTGCGTAATGTGTCAGTAAATAAAAAAAGTAAAGTTCCCCTTTCAGACCTTGTGGTATATATGGCAGAGGATGTAAAGGTCACCTGTTTCAGTGGCCTACGGTTAACGAAGGTGTCATGTGGCCAGCACAACGACCAACCGCCTTTACTTTTTCCGTAATAATATCAGGTACCCATTAGAGCTGGGTGAACTCAAGAGGCGCCCAAGGATCCCGAAATTAATGTGTCATTAGATTTTGCAAAAAGTCATTCCAATGCAAATGGAAGTACGTCTTTTTGCTAGTAGCAAGGCCAGAACTTCAGTGCATCTATTCCTACATAATTTGTTGTTTCTGACTCAGGGGAGAGAACAGCAAGTGAAACCAACCTGTTTTGTGGCATCAAAAGTCTCAAGTTACAATACAAGTTGTTGTACAAGCTGTTTGGTGCCAAAGTAAGAAACAGCTATGCATGCAGGGATGGAAAACTTCATGATATAATCTAGTTGTGCATGATAAACCCAGTTTTAATAATCTTAATAGTTTTCTTTGGAAGACTTTATTTCTGAACAATGTTACCTGTTACCTATCCTTTAGTCTGGTGGACCATTGGGGCACCAAGCAAGACTCGTAGACCATCTTTCTCCATTCATCTCTATCCTTTGCCATGTTTAAACAATGCTCTCTGGTAAACGTATAACTTACAAGAAGCATTGATGACATCCTACATTCTTCGATCTCTACCCTTTTTGTAGGCCTATTGCAGAAGCTGCTATAAACTCCAGTTTTTTTTTTTTTTTGGTTTATATAAATAAATTTCATTTCAATGACAGTAGGCCTACAAGGACACATACAAGATAATCAAGTTAACAGTTCCTAACTGCAAGGCGTCCAGACTGAACAACACGGTCAAAGATGTCAATAGTTTCGCGAAATTTTGCATTTTATTTTCATTTAGATTGTTCACTTGTATAGACCCTCCACACTTTATGTTCTACGAATTCATCTTCGCAAATCTAGGATCAAATCTAAGATAAAATCTAAGATCAAAACTAAGATCAAATCTAGGATCAAATCTGAGACCAAATCTACTAGTATCTGGAAGTTGACGTAACGAGATCAGTACGTCATAAAGTACAAGGCAGCGAATAGTGAAAACAACAGGTCAGCAATCAACACAAGTAATTTCAAAAATATTTCTAGTTCATGATCACCCATGGTTTCCATTTGCAGACACGTGAAAGTTCAAACCCAACATACACGTGCTCACATCCCTCACAGGGCCGGATATAAATAAGTGTAGGCCCCAGGGCCGGATTAAGCCAATTTGGTGCCCTAGGCACAAACCCGCATGGGTGCCCCCTTCTGC
The DNA here is from genome assembly GCA_021533235.1 of Biomphalaria straminea. NCBI lineage: Eukaryota > Metazoa > Mollusca > Gastropoda > Planorbidae > Biomphalaria > Biomphalaria straminea. The sequence goes on from JADKLZ010032915.1 coordinate 163,204, forward strand.
CCGGGCCCCCGATCCTCCATTATTATGCAAAAAAAAAAATAAAAAAAATAAAAAAATAACAAAGACAAACGATTATTAACACATATGTTTGTACTACCGTCACTCATATAAAACCTACAATAAGGTATTTCTGTTATAAAGGATTTTTAGGCGTATTTTCTTTTTTAAATGTATTCTATTCTATTTTTGTATTTTTTTAGCGGCTCCCGAAAGAGGAAAAGACGCTATTAGTTTTGTGTGGCCTGTCTGTCCGTCCATCTGTCTGTCTGTCTGTCCGTCCCTTTTTGATCTCAGAAAGTAGAATACAAAATGAAAATCGGACATCACAATAATTTAGATCATTGAAAGTTCTGATGCAACTGCTACTTTTTTTTTTTCTTAAAGCTCAAAATCTAATTTTCAAAATCTTTTAAGCAAGCAGTTTTTTAAAGAGAAAAACCTAATAAGTATGCATTATAAATCAGACCTAATATAAGTCAATTAATAATGTTATAAATTGCATTTTATTTCACGTTTAATTTTGTTTGAATATGTAGGTATTTACTATCTAATTAACCAACGCGAAAAGAGGCCTAATGCCTAAGGATTACTGGGGCACTGCATAGGATCTGTCAACCTTCTATCTGCATTCTTATTTGTCTTTGAAATAATTTCATTCGGATGTTCTTTCAGAAATATTGAAACCTGCCTGGGTGGACCACTTCGGGGGCCGATTTTAAGTTTGTGTTTCCACCAGAAACTGTCTTTGTAACCTTGTTGTTTTCTTCTTTTTAAATTTAAATTTTCTTTTTTTTTTTTGTCAGCGTTTTTTTCTTTTTATTAAAACTAAAATTTTATTATGAAATACATTTTAAACATAGAAAATTTAACAAATCACACAAAATCCTTTATTTCAACAGCATCCAAACAATTTTTTTTCAACGTGGCGATAATAACTGAGAAAGTCAGAGAGCACACATTTACATTCTAAAGTTCTTTTTTTTCTAGATTTACGTTTGGCAAAGTTTTTGAGTACATCATCAAAGTTAATTTTGCGCAACAAGTCCGCCTCAATCATCAGCAGAGACAAGGAATCAAGTCTTGCTTGTTTCATTTTGATCTACTTGGATTTTTTGTACGTTTCAACTGAGAAAAAGAGCGCTTAGTTGAACAGTTCGTGATCATTAATGTTAAAAATATGCGCAAGGCGATTTCTACATTTGGAAAAGCACACTCGATGTTGTCTCTAATTATTACTTTGTTCTGCATGACTGAACGTGTTGTTCTCAGATTTTGATTCACGAAACTTGTGGCGAATATATGAGTGGAACTGTTGTAGTTCAGTATATAAATTATTGTTCAGATCTTCAGGATAAGCATTAATTAGTGCTTCACAACACTGCAATGTTTGTGGTACATCGACCAAACAATAAAATCGAACTATATCATTATATACCTGCGCTCGTCTACTCATCTCTGTTTCAAGTTTGTCAACTGCAACACTTGCTTAGCCATACTTTAACCTGTGTGACTTTGCAGCTCCAAGAAAGTTAAAAAGCGATCAATGGGCTCTCCATCTAACACATATCGAAGAACAACGCTTAACTGATCTATATGTGAAACATCTGGTGTTGAGTCTACTGAAAAGCTGAAATAACCGGAAGCCTTTACTTCCTCTAAAATTAATTTCAATCAGTTCTTCACATATAGTTTTGGATAAATAAGAAGGATTTCCTTTTCCAGAATTTCCATATTTCGCAATGTGTGATGCTAAAAATGGCTCAAACTGACTGACAACTCCAGCAACCCTAGATAATTTCCATTTTGTAAAGATCCAAATTTTTCATTTGTCCCTCTAAAAGCTAGACCACGCTCAGCTATTGTACAAATAACCGCTACTGCTCGCCTCAAAATATGTTCACTGTAACTGTACTCCTCATTAATTTGCTCTTCTAGCTTTTGTAGTAGACCCGAGCCTTGTCGACGAGTTAGGTATATTAACATGCAGTCTTTATGAGTAGCGCTTTGTTCATGATTATCAACTTGAATGTTATTTTTCCAGTCACTCAACCCATTTTTATCAGCCAAACTTTTGGAAACTTTAAACGCAAAAATTTTACAAACAAATCAGTACACAGATCCTGTGGATGGTGAATACAATAACCATTCTCTCCTGTACTGCTCACCATTTGCTTTTGTGCCTTAGAAGAGTTTTTGAGAACAATATCTTGTTATTTTTCCTCCAGCATAAATACGGCAAGATTTATCAAAAGGACCATTATGATGATGACAGTTAGTGGGCCCACAGTCAACCCAGTAAGCCACGTCATCAGCCGAGAAGTCAATCCACAGTCCTGGATCTACAGCTTGATTTTTTTAATATTCTAAATCTCTATCTTTATCATCATCTTCAGCATACTGAAGTGGGTTACCACAAAGGTTAAATAATGTGCGATTCAATATTACATTTGCGTTTGCTAATGTCATGTCGATTTCGCGCGGCTACCGGGACAATATACACATTTTTCTTGCGGACTTGTGGTGCCCCCCAAACGCGTGGTGCCCTAGGCACGTGCCTTGTTTGCCTAATGGTTAATCCAGGTCTGGTAGGCCCAGTGGCGTAGCTAGAGTACATGATGCCTGGTGCGGTACCTCATCTTGGTGCCCCCTCCCCCCCAAAAAAAAACAACAAACTAACTAAATAATAACAATACAAAACCTTACTTTTTGTTCACAATAATATGTAGCCTATTCATTAATCAAATATTGTTAATTCAAAACAAAAACAAAAAAACAACAGTTTGTCATAAACATACTAGTGAATTTTACGCCCTTTCTTGCTGGCAAAAGTATCAATAATTTTATCGAAATCAATTTTTTCCACCAGCCCTTGTTCAATGGACAAAATGGCCAAATTAGTAGGTCGTAAATTTGTCATCGTTGATCGCGAGTAATTCTTGATCAGTTAAAGTTTGGAAAAACTTTACATGTAGCGACGCTTACCACAATAGTCAAAAATATGCGAATCATGATGACGATATTCGGGATTGAATCATCTAGCTGATTTTTTTTTTCTAAAATTCAAGAGCTCAACGGATTTTTGTTTTGGAAGTTCGGAGACTTCTGAAGAAACTGTGACAAACCGTTGAAGCCTCTTGCGCTCTAGCAGAAATTCGTTTTTATCGATGTCGCAAGAGATATCGAGATTGATTTCGACCTGACCATTTAATAGGGGGGAAGGCGAGAACAATTTATATCTAACTGCTACATTATGAAGTTGCTCGAATTGGGTGATTATTTCTTGAACAATCCTGTCCAAGGTAGAATAAATTTCCCTTCGTAGCTCTTCTTTGTGTGTAAGTACAGAGTCGTCACTTTTCTCACCAGGTATCTTTTTCTTATGGCCAATACGTTTTTGTGGTATCTGAGCTCACGCTTTCAGCAAAGGTAATGCTTGCTTCAGCGATGTCCTCTCGAATACTACTTAAAAATGTCTCTGTTTTTAGTTTGAGTGAGCAGTCTCGAATAGACAATCCTTGTTTTTGAAGGTAGACTTGCACATCATTAATTTCAGTTAATACAGGAGCCCAAAATCCAAGATAGGTGAGAAAATTAAATGACTGAATAGCAACTAATAATTCACCTGCTTCAGATCTAGTCGATGAATTTTAATCTCTGCTATTTAATGTCTCCAGTTTCTATAATTTTAGAAAATGTATCCCTAACCATCTTGACGGCTTCTCCTCTGGCGCTCTAGCGGGTCTCAACTAAACGTTTAAGGCTAGTTCTGGTTATTTTGATGAGGATATCACAACGGTGTGATGAAGTTGAGAAAGAGGCTTGATAACGGTACAGTGTACAAAAAAAATGTTACCGATTTAACTTCAGCTTCAGCAGCTCGAATTCCTGCAAAATTAAGTGAATGGTTTGAGCAGGCAATGAATAGTGCTTTCGAATTGACTTCTAGAATACGTTTATGGACACCGTAGTTTTGACCTTTCATGGCCGCAGCATTATCATAGCCTTGACTCATGCAGTCCATTATGTCTAAGCCATATGAACGCAATTTTTCTAGAATCATCTCAGCGATTCCAGTAGCATGCTTGTCCTTTGTGTCGATGAAGTCAATAAAAGACTCACGAACCTGCACCCCGTCATTATCCATGACAACGTACCGTAAAATTTGGGAAGTTTGATCCAGCTTTCAGATGTGAGGTGTACTGTCAAAAATAAATATTTGGATTGTTTTACTTCCTGTATGATTTGTTTTTTAACGAGATCCCCCAATATTGTAATAAATTCATTTTGTATTTGTGGAGACATGTATGTATTCGGTCTGGCACATTCCTCATCCCATATGCTAGGACAAATCTGTACAAATGCTCTTTCTTCCCTAGTGCCATTAGAGCATGGAATGGTTTGCCTGAGCTAGCCAGGAAAACCAGTGACTTGGCAGAATTTAAGTCACTGGTAAATATGCATGACTGAATGCATGACGCGTAGGACGTAATCATCTTCTTTTTTGAAGTAACGTCTGTATTATATAAGATAAGATAAGAACAAAACTTAGTTCGAAGCACATGCTTCCTCAAGAATGAATCGTACTTTGATAGTAATTTTACTAACTCCAAGAAATTGCATCAATTTTGCCCTTCAAACTCTTCTTCAGCTCGCTCGCGATGCCCACGAAGTGCCAAATTTTGCTTTGAGAAAAAACGAATGATGTCCAAGATTCTCTTCAGGTAGTCTCTCCAGGTTTTCGTCTCTTGTATAATCAAATCTTGGGCCTTGTTGTCAATACTGTTCCCTTCTCTCAGGCGAACTTTAATATAAGTGATAACTGAATGTGAGCTCTGCTGGTCTCATGTTTTTCTATTTTTGGGGATAACCTCCACCACTCATTGAATCCATCTTGAAATTTAAATGAAGATTTGGTACTTGATCTTGTTGAGAAGAGTATGCAGTGGAAGCAAAATAAGGATTCTTTTTTTGGCGAATAACACGTCCACTTTCTAAGAACTTTCTCACCGTTTGACATTAGCCGCAACAATCAAGCCTTTGAAAGGTTTCTTACCTTTCCTTTTGCTGATTCTTGATGTCTATACATCTCTCTGAATTGACTGTTCATACGCTGTTTCAGATGAGTGACAATGTGTATGCGAATATTATCTGTGATGACATCAGGCCAATCTTCAAGGTCGTTCAGTCTAGAGTTATTATCCTGCTTTCTGAATTGTTTACACTGTCTGATGGTTCAGCTTCTTCAGTATGAATTTTTAAGAAGTGTACTAAAGAGATGCTTGTGTGCTGTCCTTTAGTCTCTAGAACCTGCAGTATTGGAGTCTTTTCTTCTTTTTCATCATTCAGGATGTCGGCCTCATTATTTTTTCTGGATTAAATGATAACCGTCAAGGAGATTGTCACCAATGGGTTTATATTGTGTGAAATGTTACTGTAGTAATACGTTAACTGTAGGCGTGGTGGTGACATGCGGGTTCATCCATAAACTTGTTTACCGTAGGCTTAGTCAGGATCAATGCTCTATATAGTATATACGTTCACACTTCACTTGTAAATGAGGAAAATGACTCGTTATATAGCAGACACAAATTTACTTTAATAAGTACAAATAACACCACTTGTAGAAAATGATACACAAACTTCAGAATGATTGCTATATATCCATCATAGAACGTTTCACAAAATACTGTATAATAAATAACTTAATAGTGGCTGCTTACACTTAACTCAACTCCAGTGACTTTTACAAATAACTTAAACAACTTAATTATATCAACTGCTTATACCAACTACTTTCTAGTGACTGCTTCAAAGTATCTCACTCAACTGACTGTTCACACATGCTTATAAGTATTCACATTCTCACAACATGGTAGTGAATTGGGTTCACAACATAGTAAATGGGGTATCCTCTCAATGGCACCAACTTTGAGTTGGTGACAGAGATGAAACTAAATAGCGACATGACTAGTTCATAAATCGTTAGTTAATGTTTAAATTACAGTAGTTTATGTAGGTTTGTGTCCATACACTAAGTCGTTTTTACTGAAAAGCTCAGGGAAAAGGGAAATTAATACACACTGTGGGGATTTTGGGGCCCCTCTCCACTTGGTGCCCTGTGCGGCCCGCACCATCCGCACATTGGTAGCTACGCCACTGGGTAGGCCCCAAGGATTTTATCTTATCTTATGAAATACAGACGTTACTTTAAAAAAGATAATTACGTCCTACGTCATGTATGTTAATCAATTACAGATGGGATCTAAACTAACTTTTAAAAGTTAAACTAAAACTAGTTTTCAATTAAAATAAATTAGTTTAACTTTTA
>JADKLZ010032915.1:213007-223885 GCA_021533235.1 Biomphalaria straminea
TTATATCTATTCTTTATATCAAGTAAAGATTTGTGTTATATCTATTCCTTATATCAAGTCAATTAGTATGTGTGTCCCATCTGTTCTGTACATAAAGTTAACTTACTGTTTTACGGTCTTGTGTATGTGTGTGCGTGCATTGCACTAAAATCAATATCAGACCCACTGATAACAGAACAGCAAAGATAGATGAAACAGCAATCCTTGTACCGCTCCCATAGTCAATACAAACTTCTAACCGTATATACTATATAGTCTAGTCGTGCAAGCAAGTCAATAGTGTGGCTACAGTGTATACAGTAGCGAATACAGATTTGGGTGCCAATATTCTCCCACTTTAAACAAAGTAGCAATTGTAGCTTCAAAACAAAAAAAAAAAGAGAAAAATTATACTACTTAAATCATTGTAACAACCACTGCAAATCGAAATAAGGCCTCAAAGCATAGGCTTTACTTGTTCCTTAGTCTGTTCGATGGTTTGGGCATCATACGTGATCTGACAACTGTCTCTCTCCATTCCTCTTGGTCTGTTGCCAAGATTTAGACTCTCTCCCTAGATAGGCCAGTCCATTCATAATGTCCTCCATCGCTTCCTCTAGCGCCCTTATTACAATTCTCCGGGTCTAATTTTTTTTGGCAGAGTAATCTTTCTTCCCACTTTGTTTTAAGTTTTTGACATTTTCGGAATGGTATTTTTGTTTGTTATTTCTAAAATTAGATTTTTTTTCTTTTAATTACAGAAAATTACAGAAAATATACTTCATTCTGATTTTTTCCCATTGTAAATACAAACCAAAATGAACCAGGAAGTTCAAAGTAGATCTATAGCATGAACTGTTTAGTGTCAATTGTATGAAGTCTCGTTTCCCCTTGCGCTCTGTTTTACAAGTCCTGGGTTTCAGACTTTCGTCGAAGGTTGCAGAAGGAAATCTTTTCAAATCAAGCACACAAAAAGTCCAAGATTTAACTTTCTCCAAGATATAACTTTCTTCAAGAAGTAACTTTCTTCAGAATATAACTTTCTCTAAGATTTAACTGTCTCCAAGATGTAACTTTTTCCAAGATGTAACTTTCTACAAGATGTAACTTTCTCCAGGATTTAACTTTATCTTTAAACGTCTTGATACATTGGTTTTCTTAACACTACACGCTTCTGACACCTTCATTAGCTCTTTAGTCGTGAATCCAGATCTCGCTATATAGACCAAGATGTATGAAAACACAAATAATATTACCGTTGCTAAATAGGAAAACAAATATTGTGAACCCTTTTTCTCAGTCTTACTCTATTATTAATTAGACTCTTTTACTAAAAAAATATTCTCTCTTTATTTTGTTTTCGAGGCTCATTTATATCGTTCGTTCAGGTCACATCAACTTGCTTTGTTCATTCTCAGTCTTGTAGTTTTGAGGCTTCTCTGAAAGTGTTTATTGATGTCCATGGCATGTTAGTGTTTACTGATGTAGCCAGATAGACATGACAGACTATAATTTAGCACCTAACCTGTTGCCCTAGAAATATAGAGAGTTAAGTATCACTCTAAATTACTATAGTTACAAAATAATAATGCCATAAAGTCTATATTCATTTTAAACTTCCTAAGCTACAAATGAAACTTAATCCTTTAAAAAGCAAAAATATAAAGATTACTTTTTTTAATAAACAAAGGTTACATTGAGCAAGTGGAGCGCACAGTTCAATTTATGCCTTAGTTTTTTTATCCTTATTTTTTATATAAAATTTTATTACCACTAGTTTATTAAATAATTGATTCATTTGTTCTCATCGACAATGAATAATTATACAAAATTTCAACTTTATCCTAACGTGACTGGTGGAAAGAAAAGTGTAAAAGAATCCAGCTATTCAGGCAGACAGAATGAGTTTGATATAAGCTTTGCATAAAATATCACGAGAGACTCCATAACAGGATTTTACAAACTACATTCAAACATGTCATTCAAATTTCGAGATTGGATGTTCAGATTTGTAAACAAACATCAGACAAATGTTGGGTCATCGTAGCTTTATGTGTGCAATCGTTGTCTACCTTGTTGACATGTTTTGTTTATTGTCAAGCTGAAACATTAAAATATTGGTTGTACTTGTTCATTATGTTTGACGGTATTTCAGGGAAAGATAAATTTTACCATGGAACTAGTATAGTTCCATGATTTAACTAACTTCCTCCTTTCAATGCTTTAAACTAGCTACCTGCATTATTCTAAGTTGTGTGAAATAAAAAAAATACTAAAATGAAAAAAAAAATTAAGTACAATTTTCAACGCAAATTCTTAAAGATTAACAACAAAAGTTAACAGCAAAGGAAGTTATTCATACTCTATTGATATTCAGCTTCAGTGTAACACATTCGGTGCTACCCAGTGTAAGTACTTTGCTCACGTCATAGGCGTAGCCAAAAGGGAGGGGAATTGTGTGACCTTATTTTTTTTAAATTTTTTTTTTATTGAAGTGGAGATTTTATTGTTAATGTTAAAAAGCCCATCTTCATAATAAAAAAGCGAAATACAGTAACGAAATTCCATGAGCGTAACCAATGGAGTCTTGCATTTCAACCCCCCTTTAGTTGTTTTAATTTTAAACTATTCCCCCTTCCAAGTTCAGTTCTTGTTCACAGTACTCTATTATTTCTGTCCTTTTCTTTCTTCCTCTTTCAACACTCATTCATACCATTCTACACTCACATTACGTTGCATACGTCTATCTGTGTGTGTATCTGTGTGTGTGTATCTGTGTGTGTGCAAAAGAAAAAAGATCCCCTTCAGAAAAAATCTCCTGGCTACACCCATGGCTCACTTCTCTTTGAGCTCCATTTATTAAGCTCTCCGTCATCTCTATGCATAAATAAGTCCATCTTGTGTTTGTCATCTATTCAAAAGTTGCTTTTTCACATAACACTGGAAACTTGTATTAAGTTAACCTGATTGGTCTATTTATCGAGACAACAAATTTGCGTGCAGTTTGATAAATTTACAAATTCTAAATTAGAAATGACTTATGACACTATCTTATGTCACTTAAAAGACCAATATATTTGACTTCAATAGATATTTTTACCCTACTCTGGTCACATCGCCGGTGGAGTCCATATTGGAACAGATGTGGTCATCAGTGGAAGGACATTGCCCAGTTTCAATAGGTAAAAAGTCTTTTTACTCCTACAATATGTTTAGCATAGTTTTAGTCACTTGAAAAAAAACAACTGTATTCCGTCTGGGCAGCACATTAATAAATGACGCTCTCCTTCTATCTCCAATGTTCTGAAGCAGTCTGTAAATCTTAATTGTGAAGAGAAACTATGTGTATTTATGAGATGATTTAAAAACTCATTAGAGCTTCCGTAGTTTTTGATAGTGTCATTACGTGGCCTGGCAAGACTGATCTTACAAAGCTAGTGCTGCTGATTTGTGTCATTGTGTGTAAGGCACTTTTCAATAAAACGTTATTCCCCTATTCACCGCAGTGAAAAATCAGCCGCATAGGTCATCATAATCAAACTCTATTTGAGTATAGTCTTGAGAGGTTCAAACTCTCTCTTGAAAAAGCCCTGGACAGAAACCTTGCAGTTTTGGGTAGTGCATACATGTCACCATACAGGCGCAAGTATCTCCCTAAACCTACGCTGTTAGAAGACTTACTTAACATCTGTATTGATGGAAACTTTAAAAAAATGTAATGGCGCAAATGAATTTGATGACAGAAAAATACTTACGACTGTTTTCACGATGGCACCGTGTTTGAATATTAGACTTTCTGTCATTCTCCCTCCCTCCCTCCCTTCCCCCTCTCTCTCTCTTATAGGAGCTAGTACAATATTTCCTTTTCTAAAGAGGTTTTCTGATATCTCTCCCTCTCTTACTGAAGCTTTCAGCTAGGACATAATTTCCATTTCCACATAAGCTTTCGAAACTTTTTGAACAAAACAAACCACTTTATGGCAAATGAATAGTCACAACTGACTCACAACTAATCCAATTGATTTATGCTGTAGTTTAAATGTTGTATCTCATATTAGATTTAGTCTGCAGGATGAGAATAAAAAAAACATGTCGAACTCAGGCTGAGATGTCTGAATAAAAAAACTAAATATTGTGTTTTGTATTAGCTGACACATTCCAATGACCTATTCTGGATAGGTTTAGTATCAACCTTTGCTCACATTCCAATGACCTTTTCTGGACAGGTTTAGTAACAACCTTTTCTCACATTCCAATGACCTATTCTGGACAGGTTTAGTATCAGCCTTTTCTCACATTCCAATGACCTATTCTGAACAGGTTTAGTATCAACCTTTGCTCACATTCCAATGACCTATTCTGGACAGGTTTAGTATCAACTTTTGCTTACATTCCAATGACCTATTCTGGACAGGTTTAGTATCAACCTTTGATCACATTCCAATGGCCTATTCTGGACAGGTTTAGTATCAACCTTTGCTCTGGACCAAACATAGACTCAGGTGACGTGGCGTTCCATTTCAACCCGAGGTTCAACGACGGTAAGGTGGTCAGGAACCACAAACAGGGTGGACAGTGGGGAGCCGAGGAGACTCATGGCGGCATGCCTTTCAGGAGGGGTCACAATTTTGAACTTCACATGAAAGTTACCCATCATGGCTTCAAAGTAGGTGACAGTGTCTTTGTAACATTTTATTTAGTCATCAGTCAACTACCGTAAACTGTATTCTACTCAATATCTAGTAAGCAAGACAATGATATTACCGTAATGTAATAACAAACAATATATGATTTATGCCTTCTTGCAGGTAACAGTCAACCATCATCATTTCTGTGACTTCAATTACCGACTTCCCAAAGAAACTATTAATTACATCTACATTGAAGGAGATGCAACCATTACATTTATCCAGTTCAGGGGAGGTAGCTCGGTAAGCGATCTTTTTTTGAATAAATATAATTAAGACACTGATAACAAAAGGGTATTACATGAGTTCTAGAACTTTCATCTGGTTTGAAGGGGTGAACTCTCGCCCTTCCAATCAACCACGCTGCTCCTCTCTTAAGGCCGCTATCATAGGCGGCACTTATGTGGCTTTTGAGCCTAGTTATAAATTATAGGGAAAAAAAAAGGGATCCGGCCTCAGTGTTGGACTCCCAGAAGGGGAATTAGTCCTCTTCTCCCAGACTGAAGCGATAAATTCACATTTCAGTTAAGGCCCGCTTCATTTTTCTGGATTATACAAATCGTTGCTTTCAATAAGATGTGACTCCTATTGGATCGGGATGAATTTTGTCCATACTCCGCATAGTATAAATACATTTCTTATGTGAGCTATGCACGATTTTCAAAGTGTTTATGAAACATGTGTTTTTGTACAGTGGAAATGAAATCATTTTTGTAAAGCAAAAGAAACAATGAACATTATTGTATTTCATTCTGGCATCTTTGTGATGAAGAGAATCGAAGCATAGGTTATTCTTTAGGTTCGAATTGAATATGTAAATTGTATGCAATTACAAATAAACCATTTAAAAAACAAGGAATTGTACACACTAAATAAATTGTATGCGCTAGGCATACCGCCAGAAAAAAATGGACAAAGTACCTCATTTTACTTCATCAAAGCTAGTGATAATAATGTCCTCGTATCAATAAGCTAGAGGAAGCGATGATACGTGTGTGTAACGCAGTGGTCAGTAGGCTACGAATCCTTCAAGGGGCCACCTACAAGTTTTTACAACAGAATTAATTTTTTTTTTACTTTTTTTTTTTAAAGTTTGATTTGTTTTTGTTTTACATGAGTCGTATCTTAATTTTCCTTCAAATCTTCCAGTAGGTAAAGTTCCCTCTTTCATACAATTATATAACCTTAAGTTACAAATTAATTATCTCTCTAGGAAGATAAAAAGAACATAAATAGATATTCCTACCAGAGTTGAATCTGCTAAAATTAGCTGCTTACAATCTGAATGAAAACGTTAATTTTAATTTTCATTTCAGTTTCCTACTCCTTCAGTAAGTACAAAAATATTTTTTTACAAAGCTTATATCAACTCAGTCTGTCTGTCTGTCTGGTACACATTTTAAACATGGTAGTTCTCCCACTGCCCTTTCCTTTCTTCACTTTCTTTCCTTTCTTCACTTTCTTTCCTTACTTTTTTTTACCTATGTGTCTTTTTTGTTTCTTCTCTCCCGTTTTATTTATCTCCATGATAGAAGTTTGAGAACCATTGTAGTTAACGCATATTTTGAGTTGGCCACATTCACTCACCATCTAGTCGCTGTTACACACTTAGATTTGCGTATCTGTGTGTTTCTAATTGATTGTTAGTGTTAGACTGTTAGTATGTGTGTGTATGTGTGTCTGTATGCCAGTCACAATTGCAATGCTATGGAGGAGGGGAAATCCCCGGTCTTCTGACACACTGTCACGAGGACAGCAAAATAGAACGTACAAATATCTGTGCATTGACCCTTCGTAGTCCCTGGCAGTGGTCAGTTGTTGACATTGTTGGTGTGGTAGCACGTCATTAGGTCAAACAAACATGGATAACCAGGTCTTTTATTTTGTGTCCCAAGACTTGTTTAGATACCTGTAGTCAACATTTGTTCAGTGATTTTTAGTGCTGTGTATTACTTAGGGACTTCGTTAGCTTATGACGTTATGTTATAGAACTTAATTAGAAATACATTTAGTGTATTAATTATAAAGCATTATTAATTGTTTAGCTATAAAGATTAAATTCTACATCTATTAAAGATGCAGCTTTATGTTTTAAGAAATTACTTTGTTTCAATTTCTTAGATCATATACATTTTTATTTCAGGTTTAATTCAATTTAGAATAATGTAATGTTCCATGTGTCTGACTTTATACACAAATACCATCATAAAGTTTACAATGTATTTTTATTTTAAGTGATAGCTACAACAGAAGACATATGATACTAAATTTCTTATCTAAATGTTGACTGAAGGATACATCTTTGTATATAATGATTAAGTTATTTAAAAAACTAGTCACATCTAAATGAATGATCTGTTTGTTATTTATCTTTACAGTTCAACCCAGTTCCAAGTTATCAACCACCTCAACCTGCTGTAAGTTTTATAGTTGGTCTTACTGATAACATAAATCTAGATCTTGCTGATAACTTTCAAATGATGTTTAAACTATTTGTCTACTTTTAAATGAACTGTAGGCCTTCAAACTCATTGTTCTCCAAATGATAGTTGGCTATAATAATCTAAATTAATATTAAAGCAATGAACATTTTACTTGGCAAGTTAGTTAAAAAACAAAAAAAAGTCTTCAGGAGTTATTTGATTGTTTCTTACTATGATAAATAAGTGGTTGAGAGGTTAAGCACTTGGCTTCCAAAGCTGGTGTTCTGGGCTTGAATCTTGGTGAAGACCTGGATTTTGAATTTCAGAAATTTGGGTGCCCCTTAATCCACCCAAATCTAATGGGTACTTGATTTTAGTTGGGGAAAGTAAATGCGGTTGGTCATTGTGCTGGCTACTTGACACTCTCATAACCAGGGAACACAGATGAACTTAACATCATCCAACCCATAGAACTTAACTATGATATATATATGTAGTTTCCACCTAAAACTATGTTTCTATTCACAGTATCCTGCAGGTCAAGTATTTCCTCCAGTACCCAGTTTTCCTTCAGCACCAGCTGTAAGTCTGTGTTCATTTGTAGTGATTATTGACTATAAAATGTAGTAATGTAGATTATTGGACAGTGTGAATAAAGGGGGATAGGTGTAGCCTAACTGCCCACCTGTCCAAGCAAATACAGGAAATAGATGTTTGTGTGCATTTAGATTAATTATGTCTAATTTTCATAAGTCACTTTAGCACCTAAGGAGGCGCGGTGGCTGAGCGGTAAAGCGCTTGGCTTCTGAACCTGGGGTCCCGGGTTCAAATCCCCAGTGAAGACTGGGATTTTTATTTCGGGATCCTTGGGCGCCTCTGAGTCCACCCAGCTTTAATGGGTAACTGACATTAGTTGGGGAAAAGTAAAGGCGGTTGGTCGTTGTGCTGGCCATATAACACCCTCGTTAACCGTAGGCCACAGAATCAGATGACCTTTACATCATCTGCCCTATAGACCACAAGGTCTGAAAGGGGGACATTACTTTACCACCTAACCCATCACCACACAACTTCCAACAAATTTGTTTAGACCTGCTGTAGGGCTGACCTTAGGTATAGGCAAACTTGTCATCCACCAAGGTCACCAGATTGGTAAGGGACTTGCATAGGATTTTAAAACATCACTTTGGGATTATCAGAACTAAGAAGATACACAATCTTCTTCCCAGTTGCTACACATTTTTAAATTAATTAGATGGTTTTAGAAGAAGTGGTCAACTTTTGTCATGTTTCTGGATTATTCACAATTTATTTAAAACTTTGATACGGTACTATCAAAGCTCCAAAATTGCTTTTTGTTCAAGTTTTATAATATGTATTTAATAAAGTCCATAATTATATTCTTTGGTGGTTTTTTTTCACTTCATTTGGGGCCTCCAATTACCTAAGGCCGGCTCAGCTGACTGCCACTTCCAAGTCAGATGTTAGCTTAATGTGTTTTAATGTAATTTTTAAGTTAATGAAGATATAAAAGTATCTATGAAAATATACAAATTAAATTTAGTTTATGCTTTTCTGCCTTCACCTTTTTTTAATGTGTATATATTCAGTAATAAATAATTAACAAATAGAAAACAAAAGTAGGTAAATCCTACTCTCTCGGGCTGTGCTGAAAAAAAAACTAAAGCTGCGGGAGTCTCTGACTACTCCCAGCCTGCCTTAGCATGTTCGATAATGTAGAACTTTGCTGAAAGGTGAGGAAAGTCCCGCTCATGCTTGTCTGGTCTTGGCATCTGTTGGTCAGGGCTTATAACGAATACTCAAATGGATCAACTGCGGCCTTAGATACTAGTAAAGAGAATAGGGTCAAAGTCATTTTAAAATCTACAGGACCTAATGTGATGGTTTTAATAAAAGGTCTCCTTACTTCATTTTCACTTATAAATTCCCTATTTCTTTTCAAAATATTAGACCCTGAACTGTTGTTGGATGAAGAAGTTAATAGAAAATATTAATTCTGAGGTTGAGACAACACAGACAAAAAGTGGTGAGGAAATGAATGAGTAGATTGATAAAACAAAGGGAGATGATGTGCTTCTATTCTCCAAACAAATGTATTGCCTCTACAGTAGTAAAAACTTACATTGATCAGTCCATGATGAAAAAAGAACAACAGGATACAAAAATATACAACTATATATTTGTCATTTTTGCTTGTTTGCCTGTGAAAATGTTTTTATTTATTTTTTGCCTTTTAATTTTTTTCAGTTCCCTGGACCAGTCGGACCCATATACAACCCAGTAAGATGATTTTTTTTCTCACAATTTTTTTTAAGCTTAGCTAGAATTAATATTACTTACAATTACCGGTGCTTAAAAGTTTTTTTTTATTTCTACTTGTAAGAAATCATTTACCTCATTTAATACCAGTATTTGAATATCTTGTCACATTTGGAAGGTCAAAATTAAAGTGAAAGCCATTCTGTGATTCCATTGATATTCATGACTTTTGGTAAAAATTTGAACAAAATGTTACATTTGAAATATTTTGAATAGTTTATGGACTCTTTCATGTTTCCAAATGGTTCATATTTTATTTTTTATTTTTTTTTTAGTAATATTTGTCAGTCAGTTCACTCAGAATAGACTTTAGCACAAAGTGACTACAGTAACACATCTCTTTTTTTATTCCTACATTATTGACCAAAAGTGTATAAATTTTTTTATCTTAATTAAATAAACTGATAACTGATACAAGATCTTAACATAATTCAATATGCCTATTGGAAATATGACTGTTTTTTTTTCTATAGCCAGTGCCATTTACAACGCCCATTCCAGGTGGATTATATCCTGGAAAGATAATCTACATCACAGGTGTACCATATCCTAATCCATCAAGGTAGGTCTCCACATTTTCACTTTTCAGTTTCTATGCATATTGCCACAATGGGGATTTCACCTACTTCATCTTGGTCCCTTCTAGGTAGGTTTATAAAACTTGGTAGATAAATTTAGAACCTGTATATCTGTCATAAATTAAGTAGTTAAACCCAAGATATGCATGATCTACTAATTAAAATACTTTTAATTCAATCACTACATAACATCTTCCACTACACACGTAGAAGTAAATCATAGAGGAAGAGACTTTATTAAACTTTTAATATCTATTGTAGAACTTGAAATTATTCTATGCATTCATTTTGTAATTCTAAAATCAAAATCTGAAATACAATCCTAGTCAAGTCATTGCATCACAGTAAAACAATTCAATTAGTTAAAGCAAATCCATAAATGAACAGAAAGGTGCTTGTATGGTACAGAAAGATACTAAAAATAGGATTGACAGTTCAGATAGAATCAAGTTTACTTAGTAAGAAGTCTAATGACAAATGTATACTAGCAAGACCTCAATAAATAAATCCCATCCTTTTTATTCCTGCAAACAATTTTTTGTTTTTCATTCATTCATGATGACAAATAGAAAATAGACACGATTTTTTTTCTTAACTTAGCTTTACTTTCTCTTAAGATTTACAGTGAACCTGGCCTGTGGACCTTTTGACTCCTCTGATTTTGCCTTACACTTTGATGTGAGGTTCAACTTTGGCTCTGACAGAAACCAAGTTGTTAGGACTCACAAGCAGGGAGGCAGCTATGGCTCCGAAGATAGATTCCAGAATTACTTCCCCTTTTTCCCTAGTTCCAATTTTGAAATGATGATTCTCACAGAGCCCAATTCCTTCAAGGTAATTTGTAGGCTACATCCTTGTTTTTAACTTCTC
>JADKLZ010032916.1:0-14128 GCA_021533235.1 Biomphalaria straminea
AGAAGGAAATGATGTACACTTTTTTGAACAAGATAGAATGTTGCTTAGTCTAGTGTGTATGTTGAAGGTAAATTAAATCTTCTTAAAAACAGCAATTTTTATATTGACATTAATGCTATTAGACCTACGTCTTACGTGCGCCATGAGAATGATTCGGGCCAGCTGTCCCACACTCGAATGGAACTTATAAAAATATTATTAATCAATCGTAGTATCAAGAACAACAACAAAACGAGTTTTCTGACTACAACTGACTAGTTATTTTACTCTACCTGTATAGGAACATGGTACTAGTTATTTTACTCTACCTGTATAGGAACCTGGTACTAGTTATTTTACTCTACCTGTATAGGAACCGGGTACTAGTTATTTTACTCTACCTGTATAGGAACCTGGTACCATCAAGTGTGGATTGTGGTTGAGTGTGGAGAAAAAGACTTCGTCATGGAACTTTGGTAAAGTTTTCACCCACGACAAAATCTTAGCCGCTGTTTCATTGTGAAGTACAAAGTCCACAAAAGATCTGCTGGCGGCTATATGCACTGATCCTTTAACAGGCCGAAACCAAGATGGGGGATAATGAAAATGATAACGCCATCTTTCAGTGTAAGTTCTGAGATAGATTATAGATAAGGAAAGAATCTTTATATTATACACATGTCACATGATATTAAATGTATTTTGTTATATGGGATAGATGCATTCAATATTTATTACTATTATAAGCCTACATATGGTTTAGAAAAGTCCCTGTAAAATGTCACAAAACAAGAATTCATTTTGACACCATTGCACTTTTTTTTTGTTGCTATTATTGTTTTATTTTTCCCCTCGCTTTATTTTTAAATTCCTACAGAGTTATTACCAAATGAGAATTAAAGAATACCATATTATATACAGGACTTCTATTGTGAGTATACATTGATAAAAATATAGATTTATATTTTAAGTAGGCCTATCCATTGGTGGAAATATAGAATGTGGGAGAAATCCCGTGTAGAAACTTTTTACCAGAGTAAGTTGATATGACCTTAGTTAAAAAATAGACTCTGAATTTAGAAACTACCAAAAAAGTGAACAGATCTTTACCTTTTTGTGGAGCATGAAACAAAAAAGCTAATATGTTTGATTTGTATAGAGCTGTTTGTGGCTGTTTCTATAGAACGTAACGTTGAACAGCATTATGAAATTTAAAAAAAACATAAACAAATATGGCGGCATTATTCGTTTGAGCCGCGAAGAAATGATTGCTAAGTAACGACTCGAGATTAGAGAATTGACCAAGAAAGGACAAGAAAATGAGTTGGCGGTAATGGCATGCTTCTGAGCTGCTCACATGCTAAATATTGAAATGAATCTTTTTTCGACTACGAATGTGTAAAACAGAATCGCACAGATTAATTGTTGGCCTAGAGCTATTGTACATTCAAGTAATTACATGACTGATGTAGGCTAAGCTAATTAATTCGTATAAGATTTGTAGGTTTTTATTTATTTATTTTTATGTTTTTCTTGTTGAGCTTGTACTTTGGCGTTAGCACAAGAAATGAGACAGTCATGACAATAAGTCCTGTTTCTTACTGCTAGTCTGTACAGAGTGAGACTTCATCAGTTTCCAGATCCATCTTATTCGACCATGGTTTCATGATTCGAACACATTTTTCACCAGATGAATGATCTACCTTTGCTTTAATTTCTCTTCATGTAAATGTGTGTGTTTAAAACATCATTGTTCTGGAGTATCAATGAGTGAAATGTTGGATACATATTTTAATATAACGGAATTATGTGCTGCCTAGGTATAAATATTCATAATGAGCAGTGGCGTAGCAAGGTACCCGTGGGCCCGGGTTCAAGAATATGTTGATGGGCCCCTCCCCCCATGTGACACATATTTTGTGTGACAAAGAAATCCAGTAGTTTGTATGTATCAGTACATTTACTAAAAGACATTCCAATGCAAGTTCAATAACACAGCTGAAAGAAACATTGAAGACCATGTCTAAGTACCGTTTAGCAAAGTAAACCTAGTGTGCAATTGGCTGCTTTTGTTGAACAATAAAGGCTATGCAGTGGCGTAGCTAGGTTGAGGATGGAGGTCCAAATTTGAAAATATCCCACCGGACCCCACTGAGGGGTCCCCAAATGAGTGTCCGAAATTTGTTTTCCATTAAATATTTAATATTACGCCTTTATATAATGTCAGGATGTCGAATGTAAAAATGCAGGGGTCAAACCTCTCGGTCCTCCAAATCACTAATTACGCCACTAAGGCTATTGTACTGTTCGCTCATATTGAAAAACCAGCCCTGCCTTGGCATCGTAAGTAATTTAAAGAAAGATGGGGATATTTTATTACCTAAGAGTATTTTTTCAGTCAATCCTACAGACTTCTGGTTCTCACAAATATACTATCTTACGAATGATTTTCTGCAATTTCTTTGGGTAGTTTTTCATCAGAGGTCACAAAAAAAAAATCAGAAAATAAAGCGAATTTAATACATTTTTAATTCTCTTTGATTGCTGTCAACGATGATAGAAAAAAATGGCACAGATTTGGATCTCCTTTAGGTGTTTTGCTAAAATTGCATTGCCCAAGTCTTTATCTGGTTTTGAACTTGTGGGTCGAGGTTAAGGGTTGTGTTTTGTTTTCTTAAGAATTTAAGTACTTTTAAGACATTGTTGTTGTTACTTGTGTCACCTAAACGATACACTTTGCGATGACCACTAACTGAAAGATTTTTGCATTTTAAAGTTACAACTATAACTTACTATGCGATGAATTACTTTCAGTTAGTAATTGTCAACTTTTTCAATGTGCTCTTTGTTTAAATCATCCTCCGTTCTCAGTCCTTCAGGTTGTCTGTATGTTGGGCAAGCTTGTTGGTGGAGTTAAGTAATTAGGCCTATTTTTTTTTTGATGATTCGGTTGGAAAACAACGTTGGTGCTATGTCTGGGTCTGAGACCATCCTTACGACTTTCCAGTGCACATACCAGACGACAATGCAATGAGAGACACTGTTACCTGTTACCTATCCCTTAGTCTGGTGGACCGTTGGGGCACCAAGCAAGACTTGAAGACCGTCTTTCTCCATTCCTCTCTATCCTTTGCCCTGACTAGAATTTCTTTCAGTGGTAGGCCCGTCCATTCTTTAATGCTGTCTTCCCATCTTTTTCTCTGTCTGCCTCTTTTTCTTTTTCCTGGTACTGTTCCCTGGAGGAAGATCTTTGCGAGCCCCGAAGATCTTGTTATATGGCCATACATTTAGAGCTTGCGTTTTTTCACAGTAGTTAGCAGGTCATCGTGGGGTCCGATCGCTGCAGTAACCCTGTCTCTAATGTCCTGGTTTGTGATGCGGTCTTTAAATGTGATGCCTAGGATTCTTCTGTAGCATCTCATTTCCATTGCTAGGATCATCCTCTAGCTCTGCAGTCAGGGTCCAAGACTCGCAAGCATCCCACGATAAATGTAATTATCGCTATATCTTTAAAATGTGTGTTAGGCCTATAAAACTCCTCCCTAACACAGTCACAATAAGTAGCTAAATAATCAACAACTTTTATGTTTCCCAAAGAAACAAACAGAATAAGATGTTTCTTTTTCTTGTTTAATACATATTTTTAAGTCTAAATCTAGAGTTCTGGTAATGGAAAACAAAATTCTTACTTTTAAAAAAAGCTGGAAAAATAGGTACTACTATGAATGGCTTAATTAACATAGATGGAAAAAACAAACTAAAGAAGGAAGTATGGAACCCAAACGTCACCAACGCAACGTCACCACATTAGCATAAACCTGGGGAAAACAGTTCCATACAATGACTCCTACTTGAAAAAAAAACGTGTTAATGTTTTAAAGTTAATATAAAGTTTAAGATGACGTTCAGGATATTTTAAGGAAACTTAAAAAAAATGTAAACCATTTTTGTTTGCAAAATTGCAGTGTAGGGCAACCACAATTGGTCATTATCACTAGGCGATATGAAACCCCTACGCGCCATGAAGTGTCGTATATATAGTTGAAAAGGCCTTAAAGCTATTTGAAATATGGGGCATCATATAAGTCCAGATTTTGTATGAAATTACTAGGTATTTCATGGAGGCCCTAAGCTAGAGCTTATGTTGCATAGGGCCATTAGGGGGGGGGCCTGGACCCATGGTTGTTTCACCATCGGGTGTGGGCCCCTAAATGGTCGTGGGCCCGGGTTCATTGAACCCCTTCGCGCCATGGATGCTACGCCACTGATAATGAGAGAATCTCTGGCACCTATCTTTTATCTTTTAAAAAGATTTATCTCTGGTAATTACCTTTGTTGCGCTAAACAAATAGTGTAATAATTAAACTTTAAATACGGATCGTAACACAAAGACACACACACATATATACATAAAACATATACATAACAAAAAGACGACGTCTTACTCTTGTATGTTGGCGTGAATATCGTTGGCTCCGTTCAATGATCGCAAAACCTTAACAATGTCTAAATTGGTTTTCAGAGGAAATTCTTTCCCCGTGAGATTTATAAAATATTTCCAACGAGCAAATGGCCAGAGTGTTTCCATACAAATGAGTTCAGCCTCCAGTATGGAAAATGTTCCCCATACCATCGTTAGCCTACTTTCTGGAATGAAGACGTTATTAAAACAGGAAGCTATTGCCAGAAAAACTTTGTAGATTGCTTCAGATTTGCTGTCCACGTGAATGCAATAATAGTTCTGTGGTCTATAAATAGCACGCAGAAGTCTCTCAGCCATTTCAACATCTTCGGTAATCAAAATGGAATAAGCGATTGAAAAATCGAATTCGACTCTGCTCAATGACGACTTCAAATAACCTCTGATTGCCAAGAAATCTAAACAGTTAGACGCCAACTCCAAATAACTTTCTGTAGTAAGCTCTTCATGCTTGAGTTTCAAATGCATTGATAATTGTTTAGCTTTGTCGATTTCTTGCATATTACCATTGATTATAGCTGAGCAGTCCACCCTGGACTCCAAGTGTGGTGGGATTAGTTCAAGCAGTAAGGATTCAAATTTTTTTGAAACAAAATGATTGTGTGGACCAAACTCACTAAAGACATCCGGACTTGGCAGTAGAAAAAAGCTCAAGAGAATTAGAATGAAGCACCCAATTAGAAGCAAGATTGTGCATCTTTGATGTCCACGCCAATGCAAACATTTAAGATAACTGAAAATAAAATAAGATTTTAATAAACTATTGGCTTAGAAATTGTATAGTATCAATAAACAAGCAAAATAGACACAATGAAAAAGCTACTCTATGGGAAAGAACAACGCACTTATAACTATATCACTCAGTAATGTAAAAGTTATTTCCCCTACTCGACATTACACAAAATAATTAATTGACTAATTGGTTAGTTTTAGTTTTTTTTTTTTTTACTGTTTCATGTTTTGGTAGGTACAATAAACAAATGTCTAAAACTTTCACATTGATCTGAGAATGGGTGTGGGTGAAAAAACCTGCTCACTTATCAAAGGCAACGAAACTCTGCTACATATTTAGCCATTTATATGAATAC
This sequence comes from Biomphalaria straminea, assembly GCA_021533235.1. Classification (NCBI taxonomy): domain Eukaryota; kingdom Metazoa; phylum Mollusca; class Gastropoda; family Planorbidae; genus Biomphalaria; species Biomphalaria straminea. The sequence goes on from JADKLZ010032916.1 coordinate 5,548, forward strand.
TGTCGGGAAACAAAAATAACAAATAATTATTACCATTAGTTAATTAATTGATTAATTGTTCAATTCTTTTATTTATTAATGTCCTGTCCATGGCAATAAATAATTGTGCACAAGTTTCAACTTGATACAAGAATTGGTGAAAGAAATAACGTGTACAAACATCTGTATTTTCAGGGAACACACTAGACGCTTGGGTTAGAGCTGAGTCCAATGGCCTCATGGGAGACCCTCTCATTGCCACCTCGGCGGTGCAAGTGTCCGTCGACTCCTATAACGTCTTACGAATGCTTCATCTCAGGCACTGCGTTAGTAATGCAAAGCGTTGCCCCGGACAATATATCTACCAATCGTCTATGCAGCCAAGAAAAAGTAGATTAACAAAAAGAATATTTCATAGAGAGCCTATAAACATTTTTTTTTTCTAATTGCGATTAGTCCTTGACCTATTTTTTTCTATTTCGTGTAGACAAAGAAAGGATGCACATGTTCATTTTCAGAATGTTTTCTAGATTTACAGAGGCCCATAACTGGGCCTATAACGTTTCCTTCCTTAGGATGCCTGAAGAGAGCAGCGCTTTTTTTCTATGCCTCCTTTTACCGAATTATGCAGCATAAAGGTTAGTTTGCTAAATTTGTATAAATCTTAGAAATTGTTAGAAATCCATTAATATGCTGACCAAAAATCATAGAACAAAACCTACCAGCAAAAGCTAATGATCCGTTTCATTGACTTCAAAAAAGCGTTTGATAGTGCCCATCAATAATCGCTATAGAAATATATTGAGAGAAAATAGTATCGCTGAAAAATTCGTCCAGATCCTACGAAACCTATAGGCCTACAGTCAATCTTGCTGCTGCATTTATACAGAAGAAGTAACAACATATTTTTTTAGCATCGAGACAGGGGTGCGTCTCTTGTCTCTCTTCCTCCTAGCTATCGACAATATAATGAGGAGAGCAATAAATCTACTGTTTCAGTATTCCATATCGTCTGAATTGAATGACAGACTTGGACTTTGCCGACGTTGCACTAGCCTACTCGGGTCTATATGTAAAAGCATACAAGAAATGACGGAGAACCTAGATAGAGAGGCACCCAAATTAGCCTCCATATAAACATAGATAAAACTAAAATTATGCAAGTAAGATGTAAGGCAACAGATGTCCCCGTTAAACTTGGTTAAGTCAGCTTGAACAGCTGGATAAGCTCACTTACTATCCTGTGTAGCAAACTATGTGGATGGCTGCCTGGTCGTACGATTTGCGCGCTGGACTATCGTTCGGACATATCGATGGTCCCGGGTTCCAACCCTGCCCGCTCCCACCCACCGTCATCCTGCGGGAGGTTTGGACTAGGAAGTAAATTATCTTTGATTATGAAGAAACATCTGAAACATGGAAAACAAACAAAACATGTTGATGCCTTTCAAGGCGTAACATGCCAAATAGGAAAGACAGGAACCATTCTCCATTGGTTAAGATCCATTTGGACACGCATATTTAATCTATTGGCTTGAGAAAAAAATCCACATAAGTGACATGACACAATATTCATCCCAACAGTGGTGTATATTTGGGAGACATAGACGTCATCTGCCGAAATTGAGAGAATGTTAAATGTGACTCATCAGAATTAGCTAAGACGGATTTCAGTGGCCAGTTACAAAGATCGGGTCACAAAGAAATCATATGCCGAACTGGTACTCGATCTCTTCTCTTATTGAAGTTGTGACTGAGCAACGCATTATTTTTGCGGGCATGTCCTCCAACAGAAGAAATCACGCATCCCAAGAACACAACGGCATGATGGCCGATACGAGGAAAGAGCAAACAGGGACGTTCTCGTCTCGTCGTATAACTTGACGCCACACCTTCATGGTGGACCGCAGAGCAGTGGACACCGGCTGAGGAAAGATTGAAGACGCTGCCAGTAACTGATCTGAATGGACACAGCTTGCCACCCAATGCGCCGAACGGCCCGGGAGAATCTAAGTCTAAGTAATTCTACTAATAGCAGGCCTACTATTTAAAGTAATTAGATTTACATAACATCTGAAAAAAAAATGTCAATGTCTTCGATTCTTAATCTTCAAAGCCTGAGTGCAGTGTTTCCCATCGTCACGCAAACCCTATAGCGACCTGCATATTTTTCGACATCTAATGCAGACAAACGTTGTCTGCTGGTGGTCTATTTAGGTTTTTTTAACGTCTTCTATTTAGGCTTTTCTTTGTCCTGTGGTCTTTATGAGAGCTCTGCAACTGTCTCTTTCCAGTGCTACCATATACGTCCCTCTATGCCACAATGGCTCCTGCAGTTTTTTAAATTAATACAGCGCTAGGTTTCATTATTAGCTTTCTAGAGTTTCACCTTTTTTTCTTGGCGTTAATTAGGCAATTTAAAAAAAAAGATCTTACTGTTATAATGTGTCAATTGCATAGACTATAGAGTAATTTAGACTCCATATTGTCTAAATCTAAGTGGCCTAAATAGTAAATAACATTTTTTTTATATTTGACTGGAGTCAAAAGTGGAGTCTAGATGGTATCTAGATCTAGTATAAGCCTATATAATTAATTATACACATCTAGTGAATAATAAGATCTACCTTCGATTAAAACTTTTCATTGTAGCTACACTCAGGGAACAGTGCTAGATTCATATTGAAAACTAAAATTACATCTAAACATGCTGACCATAGTGTGTGCTAACATAGAAATCATAAGAACAATGTTTGTGATTGTTTTATGACTTGGCTTTCAGATCAGATGCGCATGTGCGCGTAACTTTCACAGTAAAAGCTTTCGGAAAACATAAAACTGTTAATTGGCGATTTTCGTAGCTAGACTACATGTCGGAAAAAAAAAAACAACTATTAAAAAGCTAGCTTTTTTGGTGTAGGCCTACCCGGTGTTCAAAATAAAAGCAGTGTTGATAAGATATGTTTTTAAAAGTATCTAAGCCTACTTTTTTGTGCTTTTTTTTTAGCACTACATAATCAAAATTTATAAGTTCTTCCTTATGTAGCATAAAATACAATGTAATTCAAATAAAGAAGAATCATTTGAATTTCATTCTATGATTTACAGTGTATTTAAAAACAAATGGATGGTACTAAAGTAGAGTTGATACGAAGATCAACTGTTACGCATTTGAGATAGGCCTATTGTTAAAATTAGAGCTCAATTTTTTTTTTTTTTAAATTTAGGTTTCAATCAGGGCTACACATTAAAGGGAAACTCTCATAGTTTTTCAAATTTTAGTGAATGACATATTTAAATTCTGCGTAAAAAGTTGTAATAGTAAACATTACGTCATTTTTTATTTAAATGCTCAGAAAATTTTATATTTAATAAATTAGACAGTAAATTCTTCACATCTAAAAAAAAACGGGGTTCTGCGAGATGGTTATAGTTTTTAAAGACGTGACGTCACAACTGAACCTGGCTAAGTTAGATCTATACCTATATCACCGATAAACTCTCTATAGATCTAGATCGCATTTATTCTTACGCTTCACGGCTAGATCTAGTCTCCACGTTGATTTAAAATCGGTCTTTGTTTATAAACAAGGGCGTCCGTATCAGAGCGCTGCTGGGCCCTGGGCGAGCGTCATGCGCGGGGCCCTTAGCCGTAAGGATATAGGCTACTATATGTACCGTAAACTCATATATATATATCACGCTAACGGGCTCATCCGTCTCTCACGCTGTAACAATAACAATACAGTATCTCCGCCTTATATACTTCCATACACATCCCAAGACCCGACTTATACGGAAGGGCTATACCACAGGTTTAAAAAAAATAATTTAAAAAATTCTCCTAAGTTGTTTTTTTGTTGTTGTTGTTGTTGTTTTTTATATATGGTGACACGGGGTTTTCCCAAAGCTGCAAGATGTCTATTCACAATAGCCTATTGGGGGGAAAAAATGCGTCATCGTCAAAGTTTCTCGGAGCCTATTGGCCGAAATAGCTGTACAAGTAGATCTATTATACATCAACTGGTTCAATACATAGGCTAGGTTACAGTACCAAATAAGATAAAATAAGATAATTTGATCCAATCTAATAGAAATTACGTTTGTTTAGAATTGACAACCTCAACATAACTACTGTACAAAAACAATATTGATGAAAAATTCGAACATTCACATAAGAACACACATACACATTCACAACCAGCGCTTCATGGATTTGACTTCTATGTAGGCCTACTTCTCGATGACGACAGCTGACCTCGTAACACTCTGACCGAAAGTAGGACAAAGGAGTTTTTAAATCTTTCAGTTTTAGTCTTGATGGAAAGGAGACGACCACTTCTCATACAACCTCAACACTTTTTTTTCCTTTGCAGACTAAATTAACAGTATATTTAATGTATACGTATTAATAGTAATAGGCGAGTAACTGGCGCCTTAACCAGTAAGCTTCGGGCAGGAGGGGCTCGTTAGCCATGGCTGGCTACCCACTCTGAAAACTCTGAATTCAAACCTCTGCTGCCTTGCAGTTATACCCAATCAAGGGAAAGGCTTCGGGAGTCAACCCTGAGGAAAAATCAGGAGCTGGCGACCCTAAGGCAGTTTGCAGCACCCAGTGCTACACTCTGGCAGAACCTGCGACGCTGCTGACCCCAAACTGTATCGGCACTGCCGTTCCTTTGGATACATCAGCTGCGTGGAGAGGGGGGAACTGATGTGTGGGCGACATCGTTCCGACCACAGCTTATGCCCAGGCATTCATCTCATGGAAATGAGATGATCCATAGTCGCTTCGCGACTGACGGTGGCCATAGATGCATAACGCGTAGGACGTAATTATCTTTTTTTTATTAGATAAGATTAGTTCTAAAAAAAAAGCACCTTTAAAAATGTTATTTTATCATCGTTCACGTTGTAGGCCTTAAACTCGATGGTCATATCACAAGGGCTAGCAAAGACCTTCCTTTAGGGCACAGTACCAGGAAAAAGGAGAAGAGCTAGACAGAGAAAGCAACTTAAAAGAATGGACAGGCCTAGCTTTCATTGCAAGAAATTTTATTCAAGGCATGTTGTGTATTTATGTTTCTTGTTGTGTTTTGTGAACTGATCTGTACTCGTGTGTCAAAATGTCTTGGTGTCTAGGCAGTGGCGTAGCAAGGTACCCGTGGGCCCGGGTTCAAGAATATATTGGTGGGCCCCCCTCCCTCAATAAGACGACTATAATGTGTATCATGTGATGATGCTTGGTTCAGGCTGTATTGGAGTCAACTTCAATTACTCAGCAGGCGTTTGAGTTTTAGTGCTCGGGTGTATTCGATGAAGTTAACTATCCAAAAACATACAAGACCAATACACATCGATTGTAACTAGTGAACAGAAGTGATGAATGCTGGTGAACACTTTAAATAATACTTTAATAACGAAATAGACCACAGTCAATGTCTCAGTATTACTAATCAACCACGTCTATTCTCTAGAGATTCTAGCGCTGATTTCTTAGTCTCCAACCAAACATATCCCAAACGTCACTAGTCCCGTTCAATATGCGTCTTCTACGGTGCGTCACTAAATAACTACAACTAACAATTGAGTACCTAACAAACAAAACAAATGAATAATCCGAATGTATTGGTACATTTACCAAAATAGACATTCTGATACAAGTAGAGAAGCTTTTTAATAACCTTATTATGTTTAAAGTAGAACTGCAATACTAATGGGCCTCATTCACCAAACATAAACAAACAACATTTTCTCTGTATGTTCTATAGAAATTACGCAATACGTAAGGGTGTCACGTGATCCATATTTTTCAATATTTTATCAATATTATGACGTGGCTAAATGTGTTTATTTACGTTTGGTGAATGAGGTCTATTAAAAGTCAATGTTTGTAAAAAGTTTTTTAGTAGAATCAAACGAGTTAAAGGGCGCGGTGGCTGAGCGGTAAAGCGCTTGGCTTCCGTAATGGAGGTCCCGGGTTCAAATCCTGGTGAAGACTGGGATTTTTATTTCGGGATTTTCGGGCGCCCTTGAGTCCACCCAGCTCTAATGGGTACCTGACTTAAGTTGGGGAAAAGTAAAGGCGGTTGGTCGTTGTGCTGGCCACATGACACCCTCGTTAACCGTGGGCCACAGAATCAGATGACCTTTACATCATCTGCCCTATAGACCACTAGGTCTGAAGGGGGAACTTAAACGAGTTAAGGAAGTTTCAAATATATAAAGTAATGTTTTATAAGTTCTATTTCCCATTCTACATATTGACATTCCTAAAACACTAAAACCAGTATCTAATTCTACGTCTAGTATTTAACAGTAAATAGATGGATGGAATATATATTTATTAACATTATTCTTGCCCTCTGAATAGGAAAGTAAGAAACCTGTGAATATACTTCTCAATGCACTAGCGTCATCTTTTGATGAAACAATGCCAGAAGGCCATTCTAGTATGCAGTCATATTGGAAGCACCATCATGGCTCTAGCCTCGTAGTTTATTTAAAGATAAATGGAATTTTTTAAAATTACTTGGAGCATTTGTTCGGCCAACTCTGCAGACTTCTGATTCTCACCAGCAGGAAAACCTAGTAATGACCTAATTGCTATCTTTGGATATTGTTCCGTCATCAGATATCACTGAAAAGCATTTAAAAAAATACAAATTTGATAAACTTTTATATGTTTTGTGTTATATGTGTTGTATGTAATGAAAGAAACTAATGGTGCTGAATGGATGTTTAAAGTACAGGTAATTTTTTTTGAACCTTTGGGGCTTTGATCCCCTGTTAAATTTCAATGTTCTTAGCAATTTTCTGAGGTTTTTGTGTCAATATATTGGTATTGACTTTATTTAAGGGATAGGAACCAAGTTTCAAGTAAATACCAAGTATTGGTCAGAGAAAGGCTCTAATGCATGATCAATATAGTCTTATAGATCTTGTTATAAACCTGCTCCCCAAGTTGGTTCCCTCAATTATAGTATTAGTAATTGCACGAATCTGAATGCTTCATATAGAAGAAGAAATATGATTTTACATAATTTAAATGCACAATAAAATTTAAAACGATTATTAAGCTTTGAGAAAATTGAATAATTAACAACTGTATCGAAATAGACAGACGTAATTGTTGTTGTCGCCCCCTTCATCCTCCCCCCCCCCCCCCTGTACATTCAATAATATTTTCTGAACCATAATCTCTCCATCCCCTCCCCCCACCATTCATGTAATACTATCAATGGGGGAAAAAGATATGGACGATATGGAAACGATTGCCACCTTAAACGCACGCTTACGGCTAGGTTCCCAGTCATTTCATCCCCGTCACTTCATCTATTGGTTTTCATGTGGACCCTAACTGGTCAAGAGTCATTGGCCTAAGCGCAAAGAGCCCCTTTGCGAAATTGTTATTATGGGCCACAGGCTGTGGGCCCCTAATGGTCGTGGGCCCGGGTTCATTGAACCCCTTCGCGCCATGGATGCTACGCCACTGTGTCTAGGTCAGCTTGTGTGTAGTGTGTTATTGTGATCTGTTTTGTCCTTATGATACAATATATGTCTCCTTATGTATCAGAAGACAATACATGTGACCAGGTGAATCTAAAATCTGAACCATTGGAAATGGACCCTAATGATCCGGACGCTCAAAGGATCTGGAAGCATTGGCTTCAGACATTCGAAATATTTGCTTTAAATTAGCTGTGCCAAAATGTGAGAAGTTGGATCTCACATGGTGTGTAGGCCTATGTATTGATATCAGACTGAACCGATGTTAAAACTGCAAATGGACACCACTTGCGGATCTTTGTAGTGGGGGGGGGGGCATTTTTTCCAAACCCTAACCCTATGCATAAACGTGTGTACAGCATATATATATATACCGGTATATATACTTACAAGAATAAAAAACTGTTTTTTAACCTTCGTGAAAAGAAAAAAAACAGTCATGTTGAGGCAAGCTAGAGTCTGAGGGAGGGCTGTAAGCTTCGCTAGTGGGATTCAGGGCGAAGCCCGGACGCTAGAAACGTTTTCCTGCATTTTTAACTGCAGAAACGCATGACATCTACAGCTCATCATTATTCATCAGTATATTTCTGGGCGAAGCCCCGACGCCAAAAGCGTTATTTTGCATACTTCACTGCACTAACGCATTCTCCTGAATCTACAACTCATTATTAATCATTGGGGTTCCGGGCGAAGCCCCGACGCCAAAGGCGTTTTCTTGCATTTGTCACTGCAGAAATGCATTCTCCTGACATCTACAGCTCATCATTTATCAGATTTCAGGGCGAAGCCCCGACGCAAAAAGCGTTTTCTTGCATTCGTCACTGCAGAAACGCATTATCCTGACATCTACAGCTCATTATTCATCAGTAGATTTCTGGGCGAAGCCCCGACGCCAAAAGTGTTAATTTGCATACTTCACTGCAGTAATGCATTCTCCTGACATCTACAACTCATTAATTATCAATGATGTTCGGGGCGAAGCCCCGACGCAAAAAGCGTTTTCTTGCATTCGTCACTGCAGAAACGCATTATCCTGACATCTACAGCTCATTATTCATCAGTAGATTTCGGGGCGAAGCCCCGACGCCAAAAG